>WEKY01032235.1:302389-314616 GCA_013390045.1 Picathartes gymnocephalus
TTTAAAAAAAAAAAAAAAAAAAAAAAAAAAAGACCATTGTAGTCAGTCTCTTCTCCCAGGTAACAAGTGACAAGACAAGAAGAATCGGCCTCAAGTCGTGTCAAGGGAGGTTTAGATTGGATATGAGGTAAAATTTCTACATGGAAAGGGTGGTCAGGCATTGAAATAGGCTGCCCACAGAAATGGTTCAATCACTATCCCTGTAGGTATTCAAAAGATGTGTAGATGTGGCACATGGGGACATGGTTTAGTGGTCAACTTGACAGTGCTGCATTAATGATTGGAGTTGATGATCTTTAAGATCTTTTCCAATCTAAATGCTTCTATAGTCTCTTACGACAAATGGAAGACAAACACTGAACAAAGTCAAATCACACTGGGAAAGTCCAGCTTAACAGACAGAATTAAAAGACTGGAAAAATAGCAGGTATTTTATATGCAGCATTTCCTGCTGTTGCCACTGTTGAGTATTACATCTCATTTAATGTATTTATCATCCCCTGCACATACGTCATGATCCGGTTCACTGCTCACTGAGCTGAAAACAAGAGGCTTGGCCTCTGTTCCCGATTCTGCTTTGACCTGTCACTCAACCTTTGCCAAAATCACTTCAGGCTCTTATGCTTTATTTACCAGCACAGGAGGGCAGTGGAAGTGTTGCACAGCATAAAACATTTCAGAAGCCTTCAGATGGAAAGCATTGTATAAAATCCAAATCTTATGCCAGGAAAAAAATGCATGCACACTGAACAAAACCCACAAACCCTCACATCATCTTTCCAATCACAAGTTTTTGGTTGGGTTTTTTCTTGTTTTGTTGTAGTTTTTTTAAACAACCACAGATAAGGGAATAAAAAAATCTTCCCAGATTACATCGGTCCCACTGAGATGATTGCTTGATGGTTTCTGAGAAAAGCAGAGAACTGAAATTTTAAGTACAACAACTATATTTAAAATGAATGATGAAGGTCAGAGGGGTACAGTACATAGCTTCTCTGTCTTTTCAATTAAAATGATGTTTTTAAGGCACTGTTTATCTCTAGCACCTTTACCTGCATAAACTGTTCCTCTGTTTCCTTCATTTCACTTTCCAGAGCAAGAATGGACACACACTTCAATCCAACTTGAACAGTAACTTTTCCTTAATTCTAATGGGTATTCTCGAAATTTTTTCTGTCTGATTTTTGCCTGCTTGAGGCAACCTCATTCTTACATTCCTTTGATAGTCACTTCAATTTTCCAGACATCTTCCAGCTGCTTTCCTGATTTGTAAGGACAATCTTTATCTTCCCATTTCAAACACATGTACTTTTTTCTTAGTGACTCCCATGGACTCATCTGCTGCCTTCATTTCACTTGGATGTTTTTTTTCTTGACTTTCTAGTACTAAATTCCATGCCTGTAAAACTGTATCAGCTCTCCCTGCAGTTTCAAATAAAAGCAAACCACTACTTGTTGGATCTTTTCCAAAAATCACTGATTTGTGAAGTCAATTGATCACTTCAGGTAACAAGCAATTCAATTATTGTGCATTTGTTATTATGGAGCAATGTTCAAAAACCAACATCAAGGTACACTATTATAGTAGAACAAGAAACTGGAGCACAATGACTCATGACAGGAAAAACAATCATCAATTTAAACTGCATTTATGGTAAAGAAAAAAAAAAAGAATCAAGCAGCAACAATTCTCTAATAATGGCAGCTGCTAAAATAGAGATGAGCATTTCTTTGGTCATTCTACTACACTGTAGTTTGTACTGCCCCAGCCAGAACTCCTGAGGATAATAATAATAAATAATAATAAATAATAATAAATAATCAACATTATCTACTGGCACGTTGATGGTTATTTAATACCTTCAGCTGAACACAATGGAACTATTCCTTTACTGCTGTTTTTATGAGCAATAAAATTGTTCCCCCTAACAATTCCTAGTTTAATCCAACTGCAAATACTATTTACAATTAATGATTCACCAGTATATTTTTAGTGAAATCAATTGAAAATTCGAGTGCTCTTCACCATTAGAGATGTAGAGGATGTGTAGATGCTTTAGACATCTGATGTGGGTCTGTAAGTCATGGGCCAATGCCTCAGCTGCTTGAAAGCATCTTGGCTCACCAGAAGGTAATGGGAGTTATAAGAGTTCATGTAAATTGAAAATCTGGCCTCCAGGAACAAAGCGTATTTCTGTTCTGCACAAACCAAAGGAGAAGTCATGCAAAGCCCTATTTATAGAAGCAAGCAAAGATTTTAAGTAAGGTTTATGGTACATCTAACTCAAGAATATTTTAGAAGCACCAAGTAAATCTTTCAAACACCACACATCTTGTTCTCCCAGACTGCTTTCTGGGTAAAGAACAATTTTGGATCACCACATGTACTTTCTCAAATCCATGCTGCTTGTGCTGTATTACTACAAAACTCCTTTGAGTCACTCTTTGCTTTTTATTTGTTGTGGCTGTCTACAGTGTATCTGTACTATTCATTTCCTTGATTATTAGGTGATGGACCTCAAACTAATTTCGGGAAAATGTAAGTTTCACTGGTGGCTTGACCAGAGAAGACTGTTCAAGAACAACAGATACTATTCATGCAAAAGCACCAGTTTTTTCCACAAGGTACTTCATTAACATATGGGATGGGGCAAAATAAGTAGTACTGTAATGGTAGATCCTTTACAGAAAAGAACAACCATTCGTAACAACTTAGATGGTGCACCTAGGAAAAAAGCAAAATTGTTATTAACCATTTCTGATGTGCCAAACTGTCCCAGGCATTTTTGCTGAAGAAAAATTGTAAGAGATCCTACCACTCAAACAGAATTTGTGCTGATGGCATAAAAAGTATGAGAAGAAATACATAATACCTATAAAGAATTCTCACACTTTACGAGCTAATTAACAATATTAATAACTTTCTATCCTGAACAATGCTAAAATTCAGTGCAACAACTAAAAATTTCAGTGCAGGTCTTTTCCTCTAGTAGGCCCCCTCTTGCACTTCCAAGACCAAGGTTTTAGAGTTGCTGCTTACTTGTGTGTTTCTTTTTTTTTTTTTTTGTTTGTTTGTTTGTTTTTGTTTTGTTTGGGTTTTTTTTCCCCTGATGGCTGTTCTCTAGTTTGGGTATGCATTATTTACAGGTTAGAGCAAAAGTTAGAACAAAATTTACATCCTAAATGGACTTGTTCCAAAGACTGTACGTCTAAAAACATTCCTCTTGCTAAGTACACATCAAAGAAGACTTGGGTAACACTTTTTTTTTTTAACTTGCAAGTGAAAAAAACCCAAAAGTATAGATTAAAATCTGAAAGCTTCATTTGAACTTGATGGCTTTTGAAAAGTGCTCAGAATACTTGTGACACTATCCAACTGCAAAAGTACCTTCTTATTTTCAATTATGATGTGATATTATGGACAAAGTGAGACTATAAAGTATGATGATTTATAGGCTGCAACGGTTAAATATTATTTTAAAATACTTTTTTTCAAGAATTTTGACATAACTTTAGAAGTCACTATTCTCTTAATATTAGCAATCAAAGAGTCAAATAATGTTTTCACTAGCACTGTGCACATTTCTACATTCAGGTGCAGCACAAGAAACCCTTCCTAAATTAAACCTGCTTAATAGAGAAAACAATGAAGTTTGATAGCCCAGAACCACAAACACTGAGAAACTGAATAGGGCTTGTTGACTTAAAAGGCTCTCCATGGCTTTTGGCTCAAGTGGCATAAGAATGTCATATGCTGGAACTGTAAAAGCTCTTCTGCATTAACAAAGTTGTCACATAACCAGGGAAAATTTACTACATAAAATTAATGACAAGGCTCATTCTTAAAGCAAACACAGGTCTGCTGCACACTGTGGCCTTTAAATCAAATGGGCATCCAATCAGCCTGAAAGCAAATTGCAAGTTAAAGTTCAACTTACTGCTGGTCTTTTAATCTGTCTAGGAGGACTTGACTGGGGAGAGGGCTTTTTAGATTGCTGTGCTTGTGTTTGCTGCTGCTGCTGCTGTTGTTGTGCTGACTGCTGTGACTCTTTTTGCTGCTGTGTCTGGGCTTGCTCTGAACTCTGGGATTGCTGTGACTGCTGTACCGTAGGTGCCTGCGGTGTAGACTGAAGAGATGGTGGCTGCTGCAACTGATGAGGGGTATGATGAGGCATTTGCTGTTTTCCCTGTGAGTATAGATCCAGGATCTGATGACAGATATCTTTATAATAAAGAAAGAAAATTCCAAAGTATTATAACCTTACAGTATACTTAACACAGTCATCAACTCTGACATTTACTGGACATCAACTTTGGAAAAATTCATTCCAAATATTACTCATCATTATAATGAATAAAATACCTTTTCCAAAACAGATTAATTTCCAACTTATACTTGGATTTTTGAGTTTCTTCTGCCTATCCTGAACAATATATATATATATGTATATGCACACCTTTCAGAAGAACAGTGTCTTGGTAATAATACACTGTATGTCATTACTGTGTGCTTGAAGAGCCAGGTAACCACACTCACAGGACAGTAATACAGCAAGAAAGCAAGTGGAAGGAGACTGTATGTTAAAAAATATATGTCTAGTTGGGCCAGTCAAAAAAGTTTTAGGAAACTAAGTAAAGGACTAGTACTAAATTCTTCTCCCAACACGTTAGGAGCTAAAGGTCCCCCATAATCTGTTCATCATTCATGTCCATCACAGAAACCCCTCTATCCTAGCCTAATTGGGTCAAAAAGATCAATTATCCATCAGAAAACCACTGGAAAACAGGCTCCATTAGTTCCAGTGTTTATAGAATAATTTATTTTAAATGGGGAGTAGATAATCATTAAAAAAAATAGAAAACACACCATGAAAATTCAGGCTAATTAGATGTGTTATAAATGAAACAAACTGTAAAGCAAACATTGAACAACAGACCAATCACGATGATTAAATATGCTTCTAAGATAAGTCAGTTCAATTTAAAAACTGATTCAGGCATAGCACATAGGACCTGAGTTACATACTTGACACAAGATTATTTTGACTAAAACCTAGATAAAAAGCTATTTGCATTTCCTTATGACCTAGGCCACACAGTTAAAAGAAGTGTTGTGGAAAACCGTTTTCATACCTTCCAAAACATCAACAGGAACATCTTGGACAAACTGCTCCCACCATCGTCTGTACATTGGTTTTGATGTCCATTCCTGTATTTCAAACTTACATAAACGGCCTGCTAAGTACATAACTGCAACAGCTATGATCTCAGGCTCCCACTGAAGGGACAGTGTAGTGCAGAGACTGCAACAGAAAATAAACCAAAACAAAACACAACCCTGGAGATTACCTGATTGTCCAAGTGCACTTTAATGTACAGCAGCTGTAATTAACAGGGTATGAAATTCCACCACACTTCTGACTTCTCAGGAAATTTTAATTAAGAGCCTTGTTAAACAAAATAATTTACAGAATTAAACTATTTCTGGTCTACCACTGTCATGAAATAAGGTCCCAAATCAGATTTGAGAGCTTCCAAATATTTATCAATAAAATGTAAAGAAATGCTAAAAAAAACCCCCAAAACCCCACAGAACAGCCAATATGAACTTGTAAAGTAACCTGTCAAGCACAACACAAGTTTTAGATCAACATATAAAAGGTTATCTCTTGAATAGCCTTTGTTAAAGCTAATGCTAAAATAGTTGATGTTATTGGTATTATCGCTATTAACTAGGTTTCTGTCATCATCATTTACTATTTCCTGATACCAATTTTAAATGATGAAATATTTCTTCTCTTTTCTCCATAGATTCTGTAACACAATCTGCTTACAGAATTTTAGATCCAGTCAGCCAGCTGAATTTCCATGAATTCACTGTGGCTGTATAAGAACAGAACTCCCTATTCTAAAGGCCTATAGTGAAAAGCACAGAATTATTTTCTCAGGATCCTAAAAACAAAGTAAACTTCTAATATGGTAATATGGTGCTTATTAAGTAAGCACAATACAGCCTCTTCAGAACAGAGATAATTATTGCGCATGATTTGAAAAAAAACCCTCCAACTTCATACAAGTGTTTTTCTGAAGTGTATTTTAATTGTTAGGTATTCTTAAATATTAAACACTATCTAATTCAAAGTGCTGTAGTATGCAAACTTTGATGAATAAATTACAGTAGTTTGACAAACTTAACAGTGACAGTCACGCCATAATTTTGTTCTACGTGCAAGATCATCATCTGCAAGACTGACAGCAGCTGAACTAAACATCTCTTGAGATCCACATTAATTTTGGTCAAATTAATTTGGAGCGTTTAGAGAATCTGAACTCACACAGGGCTAATTCAAATCAGGCATGTGATTAAAAATGCACCTCTTTTTTTATGATGTTCCACTGCTGTAGGCACCACTGAAACCTATGTATTCACAATTTCTGGACAGTCAGGCCACTTACACATTTTCTTAAGTGTTTGCTACAGAAATAAAAAGCAATATTTAAGTCCTTAATGAATTAACTTGCCCAGCTCTGTAGCATCGTCCTGAACAAGCCTAAAGTGTGTCAAGCTGCTCTGTTTCTTTTCAATATCACATGAGAAGTGCTTTTACATGTGCTCCCATTAATTGATGTGATTCTTACAGGTTTATTATTCAAGAAATTGTAAATCCAGTGCTAAAAACTGTATTCCTCAGTGAATTTAATGGCTACTTCACTATTATCAAAATATCACATTAAAAATATATTGATGAACATGATGGAATTGAGAAGTGACTTCTTTTTTTCAGAATGTACCACGTATCACAGATTAGCAAGAAGCCAGCTTGTATCCTGAAGATCTAGAATTTGGTTTGGTGCTTTCAAACAGTAACCATCTTTTTAATGCAGCACTAAATTAGTATCACAACATTGCAGAGGTCTTACTGGTCTACTTCATATTCATTCCAGATTCTGGGCTCACTGAACTATCATGGTAATGATGGAAAGAAAAACTGAAGAACATGACCAAGAATACATGTAACAAGCAGAAAAAAAAAATATCAAAAATTTGTCAGAGAAATATTCAGTACCAGAACAAAGTAAGCAACAGTAACTATTTCACTTTCAAAATGTTTCCTAGGTGTATCTCACCTGTCATTGACAAATGTCCATGCCATCTGAACCAGTTTTTGAATTTTATTTTTGTCTCCTGAAAAACAATCAGAAAATAATTAGGACATAAACTTAAGAGAGACAAACAGTTGGAAATAGAATATTCTTGCACTGTTAATATATTAAGTTCTGGAAATCAGTAACATGCATTACTTGCTCACCCTGCAATATTTTACCTTTGAGTTGTTTGGCATACTTGAGAAGAAATTGGTATGGATGTTCCACTTGCAAATCAAACTTTATTGTTTGTAGTAAGATTCTTTCAAGTACCATCACTTCTTCCTATAGAGTTACAAGGAACCACAGTATTATTCCTTCTTTCACTCAAAAATACTTACATTATTTTAAACTCAGATACCTTTTCTTCACATTTATTTGAGTGAGGACAGGGGATGTGGTGTTTAAAATCGCTTTTCCTCTGCAGAGGAATTAACTGAATCAGACACAGCATGAAATTGCCAAATATACAAAATCACAACAAAAATATAAGCTCTACCACATTTCACTCAAAAGCTTCAGGTCCTTCTGCTATTTAAAATAAGCAAATTTTAAGAGAAGCATAGTTTTGCTAAGTCAATACTGTAAACAAGAAACTTCTCAATACTTTCAAGATCTAGTTCTCTTAAATTTAAGATTTACTATTAATTACTTCCTAAAATCCCATTCAGATATTTATGATTTATGCCTTAGTAACATTTCTTGCTCTGGCTGAAACTACTCAAATTTACTTTAATTTGCAAAATAATATCAGAATTTACATGGAATTAAATGCAAACTTTTTATGAAAATAATTATTCCAGTAAGCTCCCAAAGCTACTTGTATTAGGAAGAATTACTTCCCTAGCTACCAATCACATTACCCAGAAGAGCCATAAATGCATGCTGAACATCTAATTTAATTTAAAACAACTGAAAATCAGTTAATGCTTTATTGAATGTGTGTCACTTTACTACAGTACAACAGGATGAAATCAATTTCAACATGAGTATTTTTACCTTTGGGTCATCTCCAAACTGCCCAAACTGTACATCATTTAGCAAGCTACGAGCTGTTTTAATTATGTCTTTACATTTCTTGGGTGTTTCTTCAACCTTTCCTGCTAGGAAGAGACAGCAGGCTCCTGTCACCTAAAAAAAGGCAAGTGCTTTCAAAAAGTGGTCTGCATGTAGATATGCAATACAGTGTAGCATTATAAAAGCACTGTCAGTTTCCAACAACAGTTCTGTAGAAGTCTCCCAGGAAAGACTTAATGAACATACTAATTTCTAATTTTAATATAGCGTTAAACTTCTATTTTCTCAGAGGAAAAATACCAAATTTGGAGGACTGTCTATTTAATACAACTTCATTTCAAGGTCAGAAACCCAAAGCACAATTTGTCCTGGTTCGACATTGTCTGTCAAGCAGTTTTAAGACTGTATTACACTTCTTTTTTTCTTTTAACTAATAAAGAAGTGCCAGCACTACAACTGCTACTCCTGAAGAACAATATCAGCAAGTCATAACTGCAGTGTCACTATATTTCCAAGCATAAAAAGAAATGCATATAAATAGGCAAGAACAATGAATTTTAAGCTGTAATAATTAAAAGACAAAATGCTATTTTTCCATCTTTCTGTAGCGAACAGCAGTAGTAGTATCCAAGTGACTAATCACCATTTCAAATAGTCCATGCCTAATGCAACCATTAAATTAAGACATCAATATTCTAAATACTTACATATCTTGGGAACTGTTTGAAGGAGTGGAACATATAAAACCGATGGAAATAAATTATTCCGGTTGCTAGAGTGTCATAATGTCTGTGGTGCAGATTAAGGACTTTAAAACAGCACATAAAACAAATTTAAAACAAAACATGCACAACAGATTCTGCTTCATCAAGTACCTTAAGTAACTGGCTGTTCAGTGAACAGTTAGAAAACATTGCAAGTAAAACCAGAGCTTTAGGAAAAAAAAAGCCAAAAAGGCCCTTAAAGCTCTGTAAATACTATGATCAGGTCCAGATGCAGCTGACACCTAAAGCATTTGTTGTAAGTGTGCAAAGTCCTGATCGTATTTACAGGAGGATGCACATAAGGTCATCCCTGTATTGCAGGGATGCAGGTCATACCTGCTTCAGAGAAGGTCAAATCCAGCAGTAGGTACATGTAGGAATGGAACAATTATCCCTTCACATTCAAGTGCTGGCGTGGAGGAAAGTTACTATTCACACCTACAAATGCAGGTAAAATCTGAACATGCTCCCTATTCTTCACTTTAAGAAAAGTAAAAATTTTGTCTTCACCATCCTTTATTAAAAAAGAACTAAGGAGATTAAAGGAAGAATAGGAATATAGGAAGCAGAAACTTTAAGTGGCTGTCTATAAGAAAGTGGGACAGTCGGGAGAACTTACACACAAAGTTGTAAATCCCAAAGCAATGAAACAAAAAAACAGCCACCAAAGACCAAGAGTGGGGAGGCAGAAGTTGGAAGTCCCAAAGGCACGATCTAGAAAACTGAGGGAAAAATTCAAAATCTGAGAAGTCATGTAGACTCATATAGTGAAACACTGAGTTTCATAACTCACATAAGTTGCTCTTAATTGGAAAGTTTGTATCATCTTACTTCCCTATCACCAAATTGGAACCTTGTTTATCCAATGAATGGATAGAAATTGTGTAAGAACACATTACATCAAAAGGCATGTAAACACAAATATATTTTTGATTAAGAATTAAGAAACATCTGAACAGCTGAGGATGTGACATTTCTCATACATTTTATTCTGAAAACTCACTAGGCATAAAGACATTTCATACCACCATGCATTTAAAGGATACAGTCCTAAACGTGTTCCCACATCGAATATGAATCTGGCCCCTTCCCTGCGGTATCGTGCCTCTGTAGCTGGATCAAGCCCTTCAAGCTGTGATGGTGTATGTGCCAAATCTTTCTTATCCCAGTACCAGCATGGCTTTGTATGGTCCAGGTTTGCCAAGTTTACAGAAGGGCTGGAATTTTCTTTATTCTCCTTCATTTATTAAAACAGAATTGTCTTTGCTTTTTAAGTTTTCAAAAATGAAGTCTTCAGAGAGTCACTTCAGGACCTTGAAGAAAAGAAAAAAGGAATTCTTTAAAAACAGAGAGAACTGCCCCGTCCAGCTCCTGCTCAAAGAGGAGTAAAAAGGAACAGTGCTTAGCCTTGCCTGTTGGAAAGAACTTTTTCCTATGCTCAAAGACAAGTAATAAAGAATTTTGCCTTTATCCTCTATATTGCAAATACAATCAAAGAAAAAGCCACAGGTTATCCTTGCTATTACCTGTTTAATAAGGAAACTTCAACAACACCTATCCAACAATATCTGTCTGCTATTTCTTAGTAGAACAACTTCCATATGCAACAATATCTGCTATTTCTTAGTAGAACAACTTCCATCTACTTTGTCCATAAAAGTAGGGAAAAACAATTCAGTCATGGCTGCAGAAAGATTTGAAAAGTTAGGGGGATTAGCTGACTATTGGTAATTAGGAAAGCCATTGGTGAGGTGAGCCTGAAAGGCCACATAAATACCTGCCTGCTCTCAGGGATACCCCGAGCAGCAAGCGCTTGGCAGAAGCTTTGTAAAGTAATCTGTAATTGTATTACTTGAAGAAAATAATGTAACAGCGCTCTTTCACGCACCAAGATTAAGACAACCAATGCGAGCTTGTACAGTAAGGTAGCATCTAAAACCATTCCCAAAACAAAGCAACCGAATAGACCCCAAGAGTCTCCTACTTGCCCATGTTTACTAGCACTTTGCGTACATAGATGGAGATCACAAAACTCTGCAGGCACCTTTCTGGTGTTTGAATTATGAGAGATGTTCAGCCATGGCTCAGCTTAAAGAGAACACTCGCTGCCTTTGTTTCTTTCAGGCACAAAACTGCTCTAATTCAACTAACTACAGATACTAACAGATTACTGCAGTCACCTGCAAAGGTTTGCATAACAGTGATTAACATATGATGCAATATATTCGCTCTAAGCAATACAGTCACAGCAAGACGCAAACTAGATCTCTTAAAATCAGCTATTACTTTTCGAGACGTTTCCCTTCCGAAAACGGAAGGAAGATCACGTGAACGGCCAGAAAACGATTCCTACAATCAGCACCTCGCTCACCTTCAAAAAGCTTCTCTTTTTCAGCCTAAAGGAAACTGTTTTTGCCTCACGGTGGTTTTGGAATTACCTTCACAACTCGTGGTATCGGTCACAGACAGATCTAAACTCTGTCACAAAAAAAAGTAAATGGCTACTAAAAACTATTTCCAGAATCAACAAAAGCGCGCCAAGCCACGACCACACATTCCCATGAAATTTACTAGAAAGGTGGTATTTTTTATAACTGTTACGATTCTTCTTCTTTACAAGTTATTTTGCTTCCTAACTTCTAAAGCGCTTAAACACCACTTAACACTAAAAGTGCCTGAGGCGACAAGATCTGCTTCTACAAAGGAGCGAAAGCATTTCCGAATACGGAACCAGGAACGAAAATCACCACCCCCAAACATCCTAAATGAACTATCTCAAACGTCCCAATCCACACCGCAACGCTCGGAAATAATAACGAAAGTTTTCCCTGCCTTTTTACGCACCCTATTAATCTGGAGAAGAGTTCCAGAGCTCGATCGCGGCTTTTTTATACCTTACCTGAAACGAACCGCCGACCGCGGCTCCGCCCCTGCAGCCCCAACCCGGCTGGGGATGCTCAACTCCTCTCAGACCCACCCGCCCGCTCGCCGTAGACGGGGCTGCCGGTGCCCGGGGAGGCGCTCGCTCCCCACCCCGGCCTCCCCGCTACCTTCCCACCTTCCCCAGGCGGCGGCTGTCGCCGGCGAGCAGCCCAGGCGAGCCCCGCGCACTCACAGGGCTCGCGGGGAGCGGGAGCCGCACCGGAGCGCGGGGCCTCTCAGCGACAGCGCGGCCTCCGTGCCCTGCGCGCCGCCATCTTGGGAGCCAGGCCAGGCCGCGCGTTGCGTCATCACGCCGCAAAGGCGTAGCGCGCGAGGACAGAGCCCCCACCAATGGGAAGCGGCGCCCCGCGCCACCCG
>WEKY01032235.1:314763-326735 GCA_013390045.1 Picathartes gymnocephalus
GTGGTTGTTGGGGATTGGCCGCCAGTGGCACGGGAGGGGCGGGGCCTTCCGGCGGTCGGCAGCTCTGCCAATGGCGGCGGGGGGCGCAGGAGGGGGCGGGCCCGGGCGGAGCCTCCGCCTCCCCTCCGAGGGCAGCGGCGTCCGGCGCGGGCTCGGCTGCGCCGCTCCCTCGGCCAGGCAGGAGCGGCCGCTGGCGGGAGGTAAGGCGGGGCCTGCCCGGGCCCCCTCCCCTGCCTCAGCCCCTCGCCCCGGCGCGCCACGGGCTCTTCCCCTCAACCCTCCGGGCGGCGTGGGCTCGCCCCGCTCCGCCGCCTCCTTCCCCACAGGAGGCGCCGCTCTTTCCGGACACCCCCTCCCGCCGCCCCGGGGCGCTCTCTGAGGGCCTCGCCGCCCCTGCCTTCCCGCACGTGGCTGGCCCGGGCCTCCTTTCCCTGGGAGCCGCAGCCTCCGTCGCCGGCCTTTCCCTCTCCCGCTGCCCGGCCGGAGGGGTTGGTCCGTCCCCCGGGTCCGCCGTGGGCGGGCCGGCTTCGTTCCAGCCCGGCCTGCGCGGGTTTCTAATAAGTGAAGCGGCGGCACTGGCGTTTTCCCTTGCCCCATCCCCCCTCGAGAGGCTGATAGAAAGGAGAGTAAAGCCCATGGCTTAGGACTGCTTTCCCCATGATGTAATTCCTTTTTTTTTTTTTTTTTTTTAAATATGTGACACGGTTTGAATACTCCCTGCTCCTACTTCAGCTTCCCATAGAGCTTCCCATGCCCCCAGCTCTCGGGGTCTGGCGCAGGGGTGTCTCTGTGGGTGTGTGGCTCCTCAGAGCCCTCCTCTGGCTGGAGAAGAGTGCTCTGGTTTCTTTCCTTTCTCACCCCGTCCGCAGCCTGCTTTAGAAAAGGGGTTAAATCTTTGGAGGGGAAGAGAGGGGGAGTTAAAATTAGAATAAATCGTAAACTGTTTGTCGACCAGGGTGTTACTCTTGAAACAGGCTCGGTGTTTCAGCCTTCCCCTATTGCTACAGCAGCTGCCCGTCCCATGAACCCTTCCTCCTCTTCCT
Organism: Picathartes gymnocephalus; assembly: GCA_013390045.1. Classification (NCBI taxonomy): domain Eukaryota; kingdom Metazoa; phylum Chordata; class Aves; order Passeriformes; family Picathartidae; genus Picathartes; species Picathartes gymnocephalus. The sequence goes on from WEKY01032235.1 coordinate 315,807, forward strand.
TACCCAGCAGCACTTGACTAGAGTTGCTTGAGCTGAGGCTGTGCTTTGCCTTCAGTTCTCAGCAAATTCCTAGATTTTGAATTTGGCATACCGTTTTTTTACCCTACATTCAGCTATCAGGACAAGGTCAGTTCTTCCTTTTGGAAGTTGTCCCTCACTGTTCAAAGCTGCTCTTGCCCCAAGCTTGGTATCTGCTCTTCTAGATAGACTTGGTCTTGGAACCTAAGCTTGCTCCTGTGATCAAGCTGAAAGTGGATTGTCTTTGTCCCTTCTAAGAACATGTAGTGTAAGCACCTGTCTATTCAAGTGACAGTTTTGTTGTCTGAAAATTGCTACAATGTTATCTTAATGCCTTGCAAGTGTTTTCTGCTTTCAGTTGTTGTAAGCTCATAACTGTCAAGTGAAACATAAGTATTTTGTAGGTGAGTAAACAGCTGTGGCATTCTTTATGTCCACTATCAGGTTCCTGGTATAAAATAGTAAGCCAGTGTACAAGTTGTTGGAGGGAAAGGCATGGTGGGCTCAAAGGCGGGGGTGTCTTCCTGATATTTTTGCTCAATTAAGTAACTTAATATGGTAGAGATTCAAGCATGCTGGTTTGTGCCTTAATAGTTTTCGGTTATGTTTAGCAGAGATTGAAGTATATATTGCAGTACAGTTGAAAACACATTTTTGACGTTGTGTGCTGAGAAATAGATTTAGAGTGTTGGGGGAAGAAATGCTACAAACCCCAAAATAATTTGTAATCTGTCTATCACTATTTCCAGAGATGGCCTGATATGTTGCTGAAGTCAGATGTGCCTTGAAATAGAATTCTGATTTCAGTATGGTGCAGAAATTAAAAATAGACTGTAATAAACCTCTCTGTATGGAAAGTTGTGCATCTTGATGTTTTCATTGTAATAAATCTATTTAGACATGTTTACTGTATCTATGTAATACTTCATCATAGTGGTGCTGGTTATGTAGTTAATTTGATAAATTCTGTAGTTTGCAGTAAGTGAGTATTTCAGTGGTTGCTCTTTGGAAAAAAAAAAAAAANAAGGAGGTGCTTTAAAGGTACTGGAGGGCTTAAGGGACCTCTGTCTTTTCTAGTAGGCTGTCATAGTGCTCGGTGCATGAGACCTCATGATGCCTGTGGCTTAAGCTTTTGGAAGCCTGGGTGGTTGTGTTGTCTGCCCGTGCTGATGGCTGAAGTCAGGGTGGGTTGCTTTGTTCTCAATTAGGAGTTAAAGTGAGGTTAATATTTTCTAAATTGAGAACATTATTTAGGAACATGAAGATAAAGACAGTACATAAGGGGTTTTAATTAACTCTGCTCTAAAAGTATTAGGGAAAAATAGTTTGTGGCAGTCTTCAGGAGGAGCAAAATTCAAGCAAAGAAATAAAATTACAGAAGTGTGTTGGCAAATTGATAGAGTTTATCAGCTTCTTTTCTTCAAAGAATAAGTATTTTTTCTTTTCTGGTGAAATAGCTTGTCTGAGGATCTAATTCAAGGGAGAGACAAGGGAGTTAAGAGCTTGTTTCCTGTGGATAGTTAGTAAGCTATCTTGCCTAGAAAGGTCAGTCAGGTGCTGATAGTAAGAAGCACTCCCATCTGCTTAAGGAAGCTGTAATGGGAGGTGAAAGGGTATGGGGACAAATCTATAGTAAATAATGTAATAGTTCTGAATTAGCAAGCTGATAAAAGTGAATTAAGACATACAAACTTTTTTATTTTGAGCTGTTCTGTTGGATATGGACTTTTTTTGCCCTTCAACATTTTGTGCTACCTTCAAATGAATAATTTCTTACCAGAAGTTTATATTTAATGCATGAGGCAGTCTTGTGCTTAGTATCTAGCTAGGTTCAACTGGGTGTGGGGGAGATAATGTCAAAATGACAGTACTTCCTCCTTTTTTAGTAAATTAGTACTATCTCAAGCATCTGAAATCAGAATACTGTCAAGACATGTTTTCTTTGATTCTAATTATAAGAATAAATGTCTTTTGGAATCTGATTCTCAACAATTAGCTAAATTTGTTGTAGTTGGTGTTTTTTGTAAGTGTATCAAACAAATATTTAGCTAATTTTAGTAGCTTCTTTTGATGTATTCTGTAAACTGGCTTCTTCCCAGTATCACAGTAGTATTTATATACCATCATTCTTTCCTTAACCTTACACTGAAATGGGATTAGCAAAGTTTGTTCTTTGCAGAGTAGATGTATGCAGTGCATACAGCAGTGGTTCAGTCTTTCCTCTTTCCAGATGCGTAGGCTTGTGCTCATGTTGGCAAACCTGTGGTGGTACAGCCTTTTATAGTAAAGGGAATTATTTGATTCTGACCATCCTTTGCCCGATAGCTTGTTAGAGACAATTCAGCTTCCTAGATTTGGCTTTAGATGACTAATGATGTTTTTAACCTAGACTACTATGTGAAATATAAGAAAGGACCTCTCAAAACTAAAAGTACAGCAGGAGTTATTCATTGCTCCATAAAAATGCCCCATTAGTGTTGTCTGGCCTTAGTCTTGTGTATTTGGAGCTAGGCTTGTGTTTGTAGCAATTAAGGGGTGAGCTCATGCCCAAGTGTATTTTAACATTGCTTTGCATTTTCAGTCTTGCCCTTCCTCTGCTTTAACCTTCTTTGCTCCCTTTTTCTGTTTTTAGCTGCTCTGCCCTACATTGTCTCTTGCTTGCATCTCTTCTAACAAGTGACTATTCCACTTGCTCCATCTACCACTGTCTGTCCTTTACCACTTCCCCTACTATTCAGGTAATCTGTTAATCCTTTTTCTTTCCTTGAAATAAGGAAGAATTAGAGATGTATTCTTTCATTTCAGTTCTGGATTCTGTGGCCAGGCCAGAGCAGCAGACCGGTCACTGCAGGGAAGATTCTACCTGTATGTCTAGCCTGGGCTGAATGATGCAGAGATGTGAATGACTGTGCTTGAGATCAGTTTTATCTCCAGTACTGGTGTTTACAGGCTCTGAAGTTGGCCAGATGTAGGTAATACATAAAGCAGAAATAAAGGAAAAGACTTGTTTCTGAGAATGTAGCTGCTAATATCCTATTAGGAATCAAGATACAATACAAAGTTTGTAGGTTGTGCTTTTTATATGTTTTTATATATTTTAGAATATGATAAATAATGATGGAGTCATCTCAACAAAACTAAGTCTCTTACATTGCAAATGCTGCCTGTATTTCTTAGTAAATCTTGCTTTGTCTTTAATGCTTTATAGCACTAGTGCCCAAAGTTGTCAAGTAGTGTTTCAGCAGAGTAGGAAGAGGCTGTGATATGTGGATTTCTGCTTCCATGGAACTTGTATTGCTGGTCCAGAACTTCCTGTATGCTAGGTCTTGCCCGGTGTGCCCATTCTCATGCTAAGTTAAGGGAAAATGAGTTACTTTGTGGGAGGGGTTGGTGCCAACCAAGCATGAGGTGCAGGCTGTTTCTTTCCCTTGACGGGTCCTGTGAGGGTTGTCTTTGTGGCCACTGTTGGAGGTGCTTGGTTATCTTTATTTGATGACAGTTTATACATGTAGCCTCATAATAACTTCAAGAGCTGAAAGATATTTTGCATTTAAGAACTTTTGTATTGGAATATTTCTGACAAGGACTTCTGAAAGGTCTCTTTTTACAGGTTTGCCTCTAGGTAATTCAAATGAACAGTGTCTTGATGTCTGCAATTATGTAATTTGTGGAAGCGTATGTCTACTTTGTCCCACTGCTCAAGTCATCAGTGAGGATGGTAATCAGTGTTAGTCCCAGTACTAATCCCTTGGGTATGCTGGTGTGACCAGCCTCCAGCTGAACTTTGTGCCATTCACCACAACCTTTTGAATCCAGCAGTGCAGCCAGTTTTCAGTCCACCACACTGTCCACTACTTTAGCATTGGTAGGTCTTACCAATGTAGACATGAGCAGCATGGACTGCTCTCCCATCAAGGTTATTTGCTTCAACAGCTTCCCTCCACTCAGCTCTGGTGAGGCCACATCTGGAGTGTAGTGTCCGGTTCTGAGCTCCCCAGTGTGAGAGGTGGCGTTACTGAAGCAAGAGGCCAGTGGAAGGGCCACTGAGATGGTTAAGGGACTTTCCTCATATGAAGAAAGGCTGGGAGAGCTGAGACTGTTTGACCTAGAAAAAAGAAGGCTCAGCAGGATCTTCTTAGTGTGTACAAATACTTGAAGGGAGGCTGCAAAGAAGGCAGAGCTAGGTTTTTTTGGGAGTGACAAGAAGTAATAGGCACAAACTGCAACAGAGGATGTTCTCTCTGATCATCAGGAAATACTTTTTTACTGTGAAGATGCCTGAGCACTGCTTGGAGACTGTCTCCATTCTTTTTGATATTTAAAAGCTGTCTGGACATGGTCCTGGGCAGCTGTCCGTAGGTGGCACTGCCTGAGCAGGAGGATTGAACAAGTCAGTCTTCAATGGTCCCTTTCAGTGTGAGATTTTTTTTTAAGTTTGTTTAAATGTTTGTATTCCTGATCCTATTTCACTGAAGATTAAGTCTTCCTTACATCAGATCTCAGGGCCTGGGATTCCTGGAGGCAACTCTTGTCATTGAAGAAGATATGCAGTACCAGTCTTTTCTGTGTCCTTTGTCACCAAGTTCCCTGGCCCCATTCAGCATCAGGGCCACACCTTGCCTTGTCTTCTCTTCCTTTAGCTCCTGATGCACCTATAGGAGCCATTCTTACTGTCCTTCTTGTGCTTTGTCCCTTGCCAGATTTAACTCAAATGGGCTTTAACTCTCCTGTCCCTACCCCTGTATGGTCAAACAGTACCTTGATTTCTCCTCAGCAGCCTGGCCATGCTTCCACCTCTTCTGTTTCTTTGAGTTTTGTCAGGAGTGTCTTGTCCGTTCATGCAGACCTGCCACCTTCGCTTAACATCCTGCACATAGGGATGGAGCATTCCTGAGCTTGGAAAAAGTGATCATTGAAAATCTCACCTCTTAAGATCTTAAAAATGATGGAGTAGTAACGGAATAGCTTTATTTCCATCCTTCCGTTTTCAATTGTGTACTCTTAGAAGAAGTGAAAGTAGTAGGCCGATAGAGCTTATTTTGTGAAACCATGAACAGATGCCTGAGTTAACAAAGACCAAGTTACCCTTGTGCATCAAATCTCTAGTTCCAGGCAGGTATATAAGATTCATTTTAGCATTTGATGTTGTTTTTTTTCCCTAAGCACAACAGAATATCATTTATCATTTTCAAATGTAGAAGGTGTTGGGCATGTAGATGATTTTATTACATTTTTGATACCTGTACAAACAGCATTTCAGTTTGTTAAAAGGGTTCTGTTTTACTGCATTGATAGTCATTACTCTTTATTCTGGTTTTAACATTTGTTTTTCCAGACTTTCACTGGGATATGATGAATTGTCACCAATATGCTCTTCCATTCTTTTGATAGAATGGGTTGATATCAATGTTCATAAAGTTGGTTTTCTTAATCCTTCAAAACCAGTGATAAAATGCTCAGATCTTCCAGTCTTAGCTGGTTCCCTGCACCTATTTACCAGTTTATTTGTTCAGTTTTGTCAATTGAACCGTTAATACAAAAGCATTTATTTAATGCATCTGCATATTTTCTTTCTTGTTGAAGATGTTACACAGAAATAGCTAGTGGCCTGTATCTAAAAGTCTGTGACCCGTTGGTCCAGGGTTTAGTTTTTTATATAAACCTGACTTTTCAAAATAGGCTCACAACCTTCTGGGTCAGTCTCCACTGCCTTGTACAGGCTGTGGCATCTGGGTGGTCTGTGAGCTTCCAGATGGCATGGTTAGAGCTGCTGGGATTCAGGAAACTGGTGACTGACACATTTAAACAGTCTTATTGTGGCACTCCAGCTCTAACCTCTGTAAGCCAGCAGCCATTCTATAGCTACTACTTGTCACTTTGGAGGGTGTTTGGGTATTCCTGGTATGTCTTGATGTTTGGAGGCTGTCATTGATGTATATCTATATATATCCATGATCTTGCAACTGGATAATCCTTTCTTTGGAAACTGCCTTTTTCAAATGAAGTGGATCTTAGGAGGAAGCTGAGCTGTGTATGGATGAATTTCTTTGCTTAAGGAACTTTGCTTGCTGGGATAGTATTTTTAGACTTGCAGAAAGTAATTAGGGTTGGCTGATGAAGAAAGAAATGGCTGGTTACTTTGGATGACCACCTACAATGTACAATCTTCCCCTTTGCTAAGCGGAGTTGCACTGATAGCATATTAATATATTAACTCTCCTTAAAATAGAGAAGCATCCATTCCCTCTGGAGTATGCTGCACCTGATTCTGTCAGTCAGGAGCAACTAAAATGGATGTTGTCAGACCAATTTGAGAAGCTCTGTGTGCTGATACAGTGAGGACGCTGATAGAACTGTAAAACTTGGAGTTGCAGAAAATGACTGTTGGGTTTTCATGTGGTTGTCAGATTCAGATTGTATCTGTTCTCTGCCCCTATTTCCAAAAGTCAGCATTCAAGTAGTTATTTGTTCCCAGCTGATGCTTGGGAAGAGTGAGCTCTATAAGGGCTCATGAAATTACAATTTTTGCATTTGTCAATGCCATATTAGAAAATAGAATTCCTGTTTTCAAGACAATGACAGATAATATTATGATTTCCGTCTGTCACTGTGGGATGCCTGGCTTCTACAGCCTGTTTCTTTGGCTTACTGGGTCTTTGAATCCATGCCTGAATATAAAAAACTGGCCTGTTGCACTTTGAGTTTGGGCATTTAGAAGAAAAAAATGAAGACTAATACAAAAATTGCTGCTCCCTTCTGTGATGTCTGAGAGTTGGTTTCTAAGTGGTTTGGAGGTATAGTGTAGAGTTTCATACAGTTATATGAACAGCCAAAAACTTTGCAAACTCTAGTAAACAGTGATTGTAGTCTTAAAGGCATGGTGTATGCCTAATTTGAAAGTGGGAAGTTAGTGTAAAGACGCTGGTTTTATTTGTTGTACTGGGATTTTACTGTAGCGCTCCAATACCACAAAATTCTGTGCAACTTTGAGGAATATTTTACCTTCTGTAAAGAGAAAGTTGTATCTTTTCCAGAAGACTCTCAAATGGCAGATCAGGTTAATAACAAAAAGCTGGTTTGAGCACATTTCTGCAGACTTCTGTCCTGACCGTATATGACATGTTGGCCTAAGGCCTAGGACGTGAGCAGTCTAGTTCTGGAAAGTACTGCTGCTCCAAGAATGCATTTTTCTCTGATGGATAGAGATTCACCAGTATCACCTGCAGCAAGATACCAGGAGCAGCTTTGCTACAATAGCCACGGTGTTTGTATTCAGTTCTGTCTTTTGTCCTGTATTCAGGAAGAATTACTTGGTTTGAGTAGAAGTCATCCCTGTCTATCTACAAATTTGCCAGCCTTGTAGATAATGGTTCTATTTGTGGTAGCAGGAAACTCAGCGACAAGAACTGGGAATCATAACACTAACAGCCAGTCTTGTCTGGAGTCATGCTGCTGCTTTTTCCCTTGTATGAGATTATATTCAGTGGAACAAATTTTCTTTTTGGTCTGATGGATAGAAGTATCATCTTACAAGTGTTTCAGATGTGACTTGTTGGTTAATGCAATGTCCATTTGTGGTCCTTTACAACTGAAGGAGACCCAGCGGTGTTGCTGGCGAGGGACACGGGGCTCTTGCTGTGGCAGCAGCCCTGAGGCTTGAACGATGTTCTTGCTGCAGCACAGGAAGCCATACAGCTCTCAGATGAGATGGAAGGTGTGGGGTCTGCAGAGGCCTGGGACTGTTGAAAGTCCAAACTGCTGGAATCTGGTGCAAGTGGGTTATCTTTGCTGGCTGTGCAGGAATGAAACAGGCCCAGAAAATAGGAAGGAAAAAAAAAAAACATTGAAATCTCAATTCGTAGGGGTCAGAGGCAAGACAAGCTCAGGCTTCCTAGAGGTTTCTAGGAAGACTATACAAATCTTTGCAGCTCCTTATCTGAACATTTTGAAATACTGCTTGTAGGATCTGGTCAGCCCTACTCTGTGATTTGGTGCCTGGCTGGGGGTCAAAGGGATAGGTTGGTGAAACAGCTAGGGGTGTGCACCAAATTAAGACAGGGCAGGAAAACAGATTCTCAGCAGGCATGTTAACAGTTGTTAGTATACTAGAGGCAGTTACCTTGGGAAAACATGCTGGTCAGTCTTTCTGCCTTAATATACAGAGAGGAGGACTTTGTTCAGGAAGTTATATTGCTTTCCTAGATATTTTAGAACTGGAGTGGGCAATGTGCCTGCTCTGTAATGTGTGTGCTAAAATAAACGTTTAAAATATTTCTACTTTGATCTGTGTTGTCACCTGCGAGCATACCAAAAAAAAAAGTGCTGCCTAACAGTTCTCCCATCATTCTTCTGAATTGTGAGGATTAAAATTCTGAGAAGCTGATGGCAGTTTACAGTACCTTATGGTCTGTATACATTTTGTTTATTACTTTATCAACCTCTGAAAGCTCAGGGATGAAGCTACATAACACTTAACACTGCTGTGTCTTTCTTGTTCCTTAGAGCCCAGTAAATGTGTATGCTAAAAGGTTCTTTATTTCAAACCACTGCAGAGTTTGAGTAAACATTGAGGAGACTGTAAGGTCTCAAGTTGCCAACTGTGAATGCCAGAAGGTATGAAGGGGCTTGAAAGAATATGCTGCTTAATTTTCAAGGTCTAGAATAAACAGATCAGAAAACTGCCAATCTTTCACCTGAAACTTCTAGACACCTTCTGGAATAATCACCGTTTTAACCACTAGCTAGGGAGTGGGTTTAAGGCAAGTAGGTTTGGAAGACTTTCTGACGGTTTTTAAGCCCTCAATTACATCACTTATCAGGCATTCATAGCAGAAACTTCTTAATTTTTTTTTTCAATGTGCATAGCTCTTAATTGTTGTCAGAAGTTCCTCACCCAACTGTCAAAATACTACTCTTTTGGGATTTAGAAATGCGGAGTGCTTGGTCTGCCCCAGGTGGTTTCTGAGGACACTAAAATTGCAGTGAATTGAAGTGTAATCGTAACTGGGCTTGAGGGCTGTGATCTTTTCTGTAAGGATTTGCCAGCAAAAGAAGCAGCTCTGTAATAAATGTATTGGTAAAATATTTCTTTCAAACGATTAAGGAAGGTCCCCAGAGTATTTCTTATCAATTGCATTGCAGTACATCTGTGCACTGCTGCAATTTATACATTGGCAACCACTGTACGACCTTGCCATATAACAAAGCACTCATCTCTCTTCGAACTTCATGTGGGTATATATGGAATGAATGACAGTAATGCTCATTCATTATTTCCACAAATGAGTAGTCATAATTTATATATATATGTACAATGAGCTGATGTTGCTCTGCACCCAGAGCAGGAGGTCAGGCAGGTGTACCTTCTGTGTGGGTAAAAGAGCAGCACATTCTCATGGAGGTGGAGTGCCACTCTGAACTTTTTGCAGCCATGATCCTATCTCAACATGATCTGTCAAGTGCCTTTCGGAAGTGTACAAGGCACACAGTATAATTTAACAGCAAGCCCATTAACTGGCATAACTATTCCCACATCTTGGAAAGGTTAAGAAAAGGTACACAAATACCCAGTGGTATTTACATTGTTCACACTAGTTTCTGCTGTGGTTCCTGGCTGTAGACTGGAATTATTTGCATTAAGTGTTATCCAGAAGTGTTTATTGAATTCCCTGGGAATTGAATAAACATTTCTGGATGATGTTTTATTTGTTGTGGTCTGATAGTGATCCTAAGCTCTCCTGGTCAAGATGAAGTGCCACCAGTACCACCTCTGACTACATCTTTAAGGAATTCATCTGATGCAGAAGCTTGATGGAACAGCTGTGCTTCATACTCTTAGCTAAAAACCAATACAGCAGTTACTTTAAAACTGCTTAGATTGTCTTTTTTGAGGACAGGGTATTCCAGGAAGCAACATGAAACTGTAGCTGAAGTCAGATACTTATAATTCCAAGCACAGTTTAATTGTGCACACTGGGTAGTGTCAATTCAGTGTCCAAATATAGACACTTAAGTGTTTTTTTGTTTCCAGCAGTGGTATTGAAACATTCAGCCAATTTAAGTTGGTACAAGATATGAATGTATAATGACACTTATTTTGAAGGCAAGAATTGTATATGTTACCACATAGCCTAGAACAAGTCTTAAAGTGTGTGAAACTTGTTTTCTCCTCTGGATATCGTCTTTCCTTCTTCCTTTTCATTAGCGTGATTTGCAAGAGGTGTTTTTGTAACTTCGTGTACATATTGCGAGTACTCTGTGGGTAGTAAGTATCTTTCCATAAAAGATATGTGATGTATCTGAGGTATGGTTACATCTGCATCATCTAGCTGCTTCGAGAGTAACTTCAACATGAGAATTAGTTACATCAGAAGGGCCCAAGGACTGTGGCCATCCCTCTATAGAATGTGCTGCCTATGCCGAGACTGGAGACGTAGTTTGTCAGTATGATAGCCCTACATAATTATCTAATTAGAAGGGAGCAGTGTAGGAGGCAATAGTAAATCATATTGGAGTTGCAGTATGTGTAGAAAGCAGAGGGTAGGCAAAGGTGTTAAGGCAAAAACTAAGCTGAAATGAGAGGAGAATTTTTCAGTGCATAGCCATAATTGTGGGCCCAATTGCTACTAGGTTGCTTGAGGGCTTTCCACTTTTGTGGAATTATTGTTGCAATTAAACAGTAGTCCTTCGCATTAAATGTCTTCAGCTTTAAATCTCTTCCTTTGAGACAATCCAGTTAATTGGAATATATGTTAGTGCCTAGTTATGTGTTATTTATGCTATTGACTATAATGCAATTTAAAAAGGATTTAAAAAAATCTCACAGTGATGCCCAAGAATTTTTTTTTTTTTTTGGTATTCGGCCAGGCTCTGTTCCTTCTGCTCTAGCTGTTATGTAGGGCTATCATACTG
>WEKY01032247.1:1831-14660 GCA_013390045.1 Picathartes gymnocephalus
TGCAAGCATACAATAAATTGCATTCTCTACTTCAAAGTGAATATTAAATAGAATTGTGTTTTCAGGGACTCTTATGATAAACTTGTTTATTAAGTATGGAAACTGAGGTATGGAAATAGGCAATAATTAACCAAAAGAAGGAAAATTAAATTAATTATTTTATAATAATTTTTAAGGCATAAGAGCTGAAGAACTAAAGCTTTATTTTTTATTTTTATTTATCATTATCTACAAAATCTAGGTAATAATAGTCTGTATTTTATCTTATAACTTTTGTACTCTTAGAATATTACTATGGTCCCTTTCACTTTTGAAATGTAATTTCCTCTGAATATTAGACTTCTGTTGATGTTTTTTTTGTGATCATTAGGTTGAAAGCCATATGTGTTCAAGCTGCAAGTAGTAATAATATTAGTTTGTTTTGAGCTGAGACCTCATAGGTGGGGATTTTATCTATCCCTTATTTCTGGTATTAGAAAATACTAACATTTATTTCCTATTTGCTCTTTTCCTGTTAGTCATAGGGTTTTATGCTATTGTCTCACATCTCTTCTAAAGCTTCAGAAGCCATAGTTCATTTAGTCATTATCTAAATAAGTGTTTACACTGTCTGTTCATTCCTTACACATATGGTGCAACCAGTTTCATCATTTTTGTTGCATTTCTCCACCTTCTCTGTCTTCCAAGTTGCACATTTTCTTTTTATGATAAGAAGAGTGTCTGCACACAACACTGAAAATGTGAGTTCATATTATGGTTTAATTTTTTTTCCCCCTTTACTTTTCTAATACTGTATTCTTGAGATTGATACCTGTCCTATTGTTCTCATATACCTATTTATCCTTCAGTGATACAACACATGATAAAGATCATTGCTGTTTATACAGAATAAGGCAGTTTTTCTCCTATGTATTCTGGATCTGTATTGAATTCCTCTTGCTGATACAATTAGGACTGACCATTCATCTGCATTGTCTGTCTTCTATGTTTTAGCCAATTAAGAATGAGTTTATACCTTTGCTGTAGCTTAGATTCCTCAAGGATCTCTTTGAAAACTTATGTACAATCTATTATGTTCCTTTTCTTCACAGACTTCTTAATTCTTTTCTTAAATAGGTCCATTAATTTTGTGGGAAATAATTTTCTTAAGAAAATCTTCTCTCCTGAATAAAGCATATTTATTCACATGCCCAGCAAATCTATTTTCAATCCAGTCTCTACAGAAGGCCAATATAGAAATTAGGCTTTTAAATTCTCAGTTCTGTGGATCTTTCCCCAAACTTTTTTTTTTTTTTTTTTTTTTTAAAATAGGCAGCACATTGCCTATAATCTAACAATCTGGATCTGGTACTCAAAAAAACCCCAAACATCTCTATGGTACAGTAAGCAACTTGGCAATGCCACCTCTCTCCTTTTCTGAATACCATGTAATTCTTATTTTATCAGGTGATCCTTTAATCTTTCTTATGACATATCAGAAAGGGACAGACACCCTGTGGTTGCTGGAACCTCCTGAAAGTCACTCTTGGTGGATGCAACTGCAAAGAACACATTTGTTGTTGGTGCTGCTGTCTTACCACAAATGCTCCTTCTATAATTTTATATCACTGAGCTTATCACAACCTTCTCTGTTGTGATGCAATTGCAGAAAGTTTCATTAGTAGAGAAAATTGTGCAAATTGTATCTCCAAGACTTCCAGGTGTGTTTGCTAAATCCTATTATTAGTTATTTTTACAATATTTTTCATGATATCTGTAGTCTTTCTATGGCTGTGTATGATATCTTCTCTCCACTTGCTTTCCAGTTCCTTCAGTCTTTTCTCTCTGTGGTGGGTTGACCTTGGCTGGACACCAGGTACACACCAAAATTGCTCTATTGCTATCCTCCTCAGCTGGGCAGTGAAGAGAAAATCTTAAAAAAGGTCAATATAAGAACAGGAAGTGATAATAACCAGTTACTGTCACAGTCAAAACAAACTTGACTCAGAGGAATTAGTTTAATGTATTACCAATCAAAGCAGAGTATGATAATGATCTCCTAAAAGAGCTCCTAAACCTTAAGAGCACCTTTCCCCCTCCTGTTCCTTCTTCTAGGGCTCAACTTTGCTCCCGTTATTTTTTACCTCCTGGCCTTTAGTGGTACAGGGGCATGAGGAATAGAGGTTCTCATTTTCTCCTCTCCTCTCTGGCTGCAATTGTCATTGCACAGCATTTTTTTCCTTTTCTTAGATACATTATCCCAGAGATGCACTGCCATCACTAATGAGCTTTGCCTTGGCCAGCAGTGTGTCTGTCTTGCAGTCAACATTGGCTCTGTTGTTCACGGAAGAATCTCCTGGCAGCTTCTCACAGAGGTCACCCCTGTAACCACCATTTTACCAGAAACCTTGCCACACATACACAATACATTTATCTGTCTGACAAATTACTATATAATCAAAGCAAATCAAAGATGATTTTGGTAGTACCCAGGACTCAGTGTTCTGAAGACATCACAAATGAATTCTCTTGGTCTCCATCTTCTGTTCAAACTTTGCCATGTTCTTGTACGCTGAATGCTTTTTCCAATAACAACTATCCAAATACTTAACAGAGTGCATTCATCTTTTGTAACTTTCTTTAGTGTATCTATTTACTGAAAACAGGTTTTATTCAAGCTACCAATGTGGGGGGAAAAAAAGATATTTTTTCCTGCAGTCAGAAATGGCAATACTATACAGTGTCTTGGTTCTTGTGGATGACAATTAAATAAGGTATAATCCTGTGGCAGGCCAGGTGGCTTAGCAGCTGTTCAGAGTATTGTGGAATGGGAAGGTTGGTTGGAAAGCAACCTCATCTATCTTTCTCTCACCCATTCAGTTGGCTGGGAAAGCTCAGCCCTGCTGATATTGTGAAGGTGATACAGTTCTGTGGCCTGACCTTGGCTCCTCTGCATGATGAGGGATATAAGTAGAGGAACTGGGGAAATGACAGCTGCTGAAGGCATGGGTACCTCCTGCTGATCAGCTGATAAAGTAACATAGAAGTTACTTGCCTGCTGGTTTTCTTGCTGTGTTTATTTTTCGTAGTGCCTACAACACACACACACAATGATTTTCTCCCACTGCAATCCAATGACATGAATATATTGGCAGATGCAGACATTGCACTGCTTATGCTATGCAGGCAGTTAAAATGAGGAGTGGGAAGATCTGAGCTTTTGTGCTGTTAGATACAATATACTTTTGTTATATGTACCACTTATTTTAAATAGTACAAATTCTAACCTCTAAAAATAATTTTAAAAACCATATGAAGTCTTTCTTATATGTACTTGTCACGATCCGCTCAGTTACAAGCGAGAATTCGTGTAGGTTCTTTTAACTTGACCTCAGAGTGCGAAAGTAACAAGGGAAAATCAACTTCAACTTAAAAAATCAAACAGTTTATTTATGCTCAAAAACTCAATGTGACAGAGGGAGAGAAATAAGAAAGAGAAAAAGATTTAGGAAAGAGGGTATAGGGGAAATAGCTACCAACAGATGAGACGAAATCCTCGTAGATCTGAAGGAGAGGTCTTCAGCCTAATAGATACGTCTTCATCCGTGGGGAGGGCCTCAAAAGTTGTGGCGAATTTGGGAGTGCTTTTATAGTTCTTCCAAAAGCGGAGTGCAGCTGGCCAGACCAGTGGGGAGATCTTACAGCCAGAGCATTGCCCAAGAGCAGGGGGGCAGTCACTGTTAGATGGGAACAGGTACATCATCTTCTTGCTTTTGGTGACAAGCACGAGCGCAGTCTTCTGTATCTTGTTCATTATTGTTTGCCAGTCTCTGTGACAAGCTGTGTTTGCTTTAACCTGTTCTCAGTCCAGTGAAGCACCGGCATAATGACTTTCTGGTCCACTTCAGCAAGGCCTGGCCGAAACCCCCCCCGTCCGGGATTTCAGAGGGTCAATTCGGGGGTTTTTTAGAGTTCCCAGTCTTTGCCCTGGACAGCTTTACCAGCAAGAGTCTTTGACCAGTTCTCAGTCCAGTCACACACACATACACTGACATGCCGCCTGGGCCAAAAGACTCCCCTTCCTCTGGTCGAAGGTTTCAGAGGTTTGTTCGCGTTGGCACAGACACAGGTTCTTCCAGTCTGCTCAGGCAGTCTGCCAGAACTGATCCATTGTTCTCTTGTGGGTCACCGTGGGCCGGTGAGTTACCTTGGCCAGGCTTGGGCCCCTGCCTTCAGGGGTTTGTTTTGGGGGTCTCAGGCTTTACATCAATCGTGAGGTAAAAACAGGAGGGATTTTTGATCAGTCTCTTACAGTACTTCACTCATTTATGCCTTTAGTTTACAGCCACACAAACAGATCTCTTTAGAATTAAAAATTGCATTGTGCTGGAAGTTCATACCAGAATCTGTGTCTTAGGTGGGTTTTAGAGAAAAATAGGAGTCAGCTTATTGAGCAAATGATTGAATTTGTACCTAGAGTGTAAAGAAGGAAAGGGGAAGAACTGAGGTTTGTGTAAATACAATATTAGTCCTTCCTGATAAGATAAGTCAAAAATAAACTTTGCTGATGTCCTTTCTGGAGACAGAAATGACCTCTGTAGCCTCCCTTTCCTAGTTTAGAGGTAAAAACAGCTGCAATTGGAAGGTATAAGCGTAACTATGCTTCCGAGAAGCATGCAGTGAATTTGGTTGTTTGTTGCTGCATTCCCATTCTTGCTTGTGAGAAGAAACACTGCATAACCAGCATGTGTCAGATTCAGTGACCCCAGGTGGGGTCTTGTAAGAGCAGAGTAGAGGGGGAGAGCCACCTCCCTTGACCTGCTGGCCAGTTTCTTTTTATGCAACCCAGGATATGACCTGTCTCTCTGGGCTTGAGCATACATTGCCAGCTCATTTCCATTGTTTTGTCCACTAGGTTGTCCAAGTCCTTCTTCTCACAGCTGCTTTCAATTCATTCATCCCCCTGTCAATAGTGATACCTGGGGTTGCCCTGCCTCACCTTCAGGACCTTTTAGTTGGCCTTGTTCAACTCCATGAACATTCACATGGGCCTGGTCCTCAAGCCTCTGAAAGTTCCTCTCTTTCCTGCAGGACTATGAACTGTACCACTCAGTTTGGTGTCACCTGGAGACTTGCTTCAGTCCCATTGCCTATGCCTCTGATTAAGATATTAAATAATAGTGATCCCAGTATAGACACCTGAGAGACTGCACTCAGCACAGCTTTCCACTCAGACATTGAGCCACTGACTGTAAGTTTTCATATATGGCCATCCAAACTATTCCATATCCACATAAAAGTACATTCATCACACCCATGTCTTTCCAATTTAGTGGCAAGAATATTGTGAGGGACCATATTAAAGGCCTTGCAGAAGTCCAAGCAGATGATGTTTGTAGCTCTTCTCTTGTCCACTGGTGCAGTCACTCCTTCAGGCCACTAGATTAGTCAGGCATGATTGATGAAGCCATGCCTCTAATCCCCTTCCTGGCTTCCATACATTTTAACATATCTTCCAAGGTGGTCTGTTCCAAGGTTTTTCTGGGCACAGAGGTGAGGATGACCAGCAAGTAGTTGCCAGAGTCAATGACTGTGAATAATGACTATGAATAAAAGTATTTCAAACCATACTAGTCTACCATGCTGCTGCCTTCTAAACTCAAGGCATCAGGGGTGACACAAAGTGTACCTGCCACACACACACACCCAAACACACACACACACAAACAAACACACACACAAACACTCCCTAATTATAGATAAATGATACTTAAGGCCTGTGAGTATACACAGGGTAGATTTGCTTCCACAGCTGGAACTTCTTCCTTCTCTCAGCACATCTAGCAGAGGGGGTTTGTCATTAACAAATGACTTATCAGCAAGACCCATTACTAAGCTAGATGATGTTCTGCTTCAACAACTGTTCATTATTTCAAAGACAACAAGTGTAAAACTTTAGAAATGTTAGTATGAACAGATATGACAGCCACTTCTGCCAGAAGGGGCATGAAGATCAGCTGATAAATATAACTCAATATAGAAATTTTGTAAAGATTTTTTTTTTATTTAAAAGAAGTCATCTCCCCATGATCTGTTATTTTTAAATGGAAAAGATAGAGCTAACACTTTACTGTACTGTAGTGTTAGTATTTATTTTGTAGCCTCCCTTTATATCTTGTTTGCATAACCTCTGGGTAAATTTTGTTTAAATGTTTTTTGCTTTATTTACTGTTGTAGGGTATCAATTCACTATAGATGTCAACAAATTTAGTGTTTCTAATTGATTTTAAACTATGGGCTATTTCATTCATTTTCAAAGAATTGTTGGAATCAGAGAAGGAAAGAAAGCAGAAAGAGAGAAAAATTAAAAAGATAACCCTTGCTGGAGATCTCCTCTTGCTTTACCATTTATTCAGAACCATTCTGATTTCTCTGAAAACTTTGCTCTCAGTTCTTCTAAAGGCATCTTTGTGTGTTTCTTGTGGCTGGGGAAGAAACAAACCCTTTTACAGAGTTTTAATTTCTTCACATCAGTGCAAAACATAAAGACAGCTTCACTGTTGACTCCAGATTGTTTTTGCTCGACCAAATAAAAACGTCCTCATGAAGTACCTAGAAGAAAATGAGGCGTTGAGTAAATACCTGATCTATCTTGCTCTAATTGAATACAGAGGCCAAAATTTCACTAACATTTAAGAATTTGATCTGCCTAATATCTTGAATAGTTGTCATATTAGTGCAAAAACTAATTGTGGTCTAACATCCGTCAGTAGATATCACGTAGAAAAGTAAGTCGAGCATAGACAGTGTATGAACTATGAGTGAGGAATCTGTGCCATGCAATGGGCTGTGGGGTACATAGGAAAAATTAATATAATCTGCCGTGTCAGAGCATGAAAGAAACACAGCAAAAAACTTAATAAAATGCTTTTTGATATTTTATTTTAAATAATTTATGTTTTAATCATAATTTACGTTCCATTTTATAGGTAATACTTCTTTTTTTTGTCTCCCCTTTAGTTGCAATGGCATGTAAGAAAAAGAAAAATAAATCATTACTAAATACTTTTATATTTTGTGTTTACTTGTTAGTTTTTAGTCTGAAATTTCTGAACTTGAAACTATTTTATTGCTTCAAGCTCTGCAACAGAGTAGAACTGTTTATCGTATCACTGCCAGTGTCCTCCAAGCCCCAGGGTTTCATTTTGTAAATTGAGTCTGGCTTACTGTGGTAATTCTCAGAAAGCAAATTAGAATTTATTCTTAATACACAAGGAAAAGAAAATAAAATAAACCTTTACTGTTATGAAGGCATATTAGGTAAATATTTTAATGCAATGCAGAACTGTAGCCAAATTTGATGATACCAATATTTCAAAAATGGAAAGAATTAATGTTTGTTATTTTTACTTCTGAAAGTTTGGTCTAGACAAATGTTTCATCTCAATATCAAATCATAAGTTGCACTGATGCCTGAGGTGTTATACTTCAAAAAAATTCTGAAAAAATAACTATACTAAAAAGAATTGTATAAGAGAAACTCAGTTACTGAATTTTACTTTCTACACTGAACCCCCTGTATTCTGAATGGTAAGTTGATACAATCAAAAAGAAAAATTTATGACATTTTAGATAACCTCAAAGCAAGAAACAAATTAATGCTAATTATAGGCAATGACTGAAGTTGTATTTTAAGAATTAGAACTAACCGAGAATGCAAATGAAATTCAAAAAGACAATTGGACATACCTTCTGATGCCGCGCTTAGCCGCCCGGATGCTAAGGCTGCGCCGGTCACGGGTATCTCCTAGGGGGCCTGTGGCTGACCGGCTTACCTCTAGTCCCCAGCTCGCAGCTCACGGTCAGCAGTGCCGCAGACGACACCCTAAGCAGTCAACAAATTGTGTTGAAGAAGTCCGAAAAAACGGGGACGACCCAGTAGCTCTTTATGCCAGCCCAGTTTATTAGGCTAATGGGGAGAGACAACTGAGCCTAACCACATTGATCCTGCACTTAAGGGGATCCGGACCTGAGGTCCCTAGCCCCAGAAGATTCAGACCAGAGTGGCTCACAAACGAAGGTGACAGGGGGTTTTATACCCCTTGATCTCAGGGGTGGGTTCATACACATAGCCAATAGGGGATTACCCAGGGTGTGGTTTAGGGAAGAGGGACACGTAACAGAACCAACGGGGAGGTAGGTAGGAGGGGATACAGATGCGGGGTCCAATGGGATACAGAGTAGAGGGGAAGGTTCTAGGGCTTAGGGTAGTCTCAGGGAAAGGAGTGACAGGGGAGAGAGAGGGGTTTAGGATTAACCAGGGGAGGAGACAACAAACTGACAGGGGGAATGAACCAAGGGCGAACAGGAGTACATGGAACAAACCATTTTACATTTTAACATAAGAAAAACCACCGCAACACCTTCCAATGAGAGCAATATCATCATTGTGTTCTGAATTGGTGAAACTAAGGGAATATCCATTTGAGCAAATATCCACCCTTGTGTTTTAAGCAACAAAAACCTAGACTGAAGAAGTACTGTCATTATTGGATAGATTTTGGCAATGCAGTTATATCTCACTGATGTTTTTAGCTATAGTAAATTATACTTTTAGAGCTTAAATCCAGTGTTTGTTCTACCGACAGAGTTGTAAATCCCTTTTTAGGCTTATCAATTGTCTCATCTTTCCACTCTCCATTTATAAAGGATATCCAAAATAAAAGTATCACTAGAAACAGGGTTATTGTCTATTTTGACCAAATGTTAAGTACAGGCACAGGAAATAAAATTTCTAAGACATCAGTTTTGAAATTCATAGATGAGTTATGGAAAGGTAATGCCAGAAATTTGTGCTAAGTACCTAAACTGGACCCTACTACAATTTCTCTCTGATAGTCCCATGGACATTCCTGTATGGAGTAGCCCATGCTGAATTAGCCTGCCTGCCTTATGATATGAGAATCTAAAGGAACTTTATACAGCTCTCTATAGCAAACACCTAATCTGTTTTTCCTGCATATGGTCTTTCCAAGTTTGAAATTGTCTCTCACGCTATCAATCTTTTTTTACTCCTGCTGAAAAAAGTCACATTTTTCCTCAAGTGTATATGTCCAGCTAGCATTGAAACCTTTCCTTTTTTTTCTTCTCCCCATCACTTTTTCAAACACTATTAATGACATAGATGTAAATTTTTCTTTGCTTTTCACTGCTATACTGTGAACTGCCCAAGGTATGCAAGAGGTCCATAACATTCTGACCTCCATGATGAAGGTGGCTCATCTCTTCATTAATCCCTTCAGGCCCAAATGAGAGTGTCAAAATCACTACAGCAGCCTTTTGTTTGTGTTGATCTTTCACAAAGTCTGACATATACTTCAGGAATATCTGTTCCTACGAAAATTCATCAAAGGTCAGAAGTTTGTTTGTCTCTGATAAGCATCCCTCAGCAAAGAGCTGTCTCATTTCAGCTCTGCCATCTTCTACTTCTTCACCATAGTCACAGAAATCAGAGTTTCCAGGCAACAGTGACATCAATAGGCATTAAGAAAGTAGTAAATGGTCAGTTGTGACTGATTTGATCAGTAATTATGTAGGTAAAATGAGATGCAGTCTTCATTTGCAGAAGAATATTTTTGTCAGAAGATTTAGGGACAACTAAAGCAATAGTTTTTCAACATATCTCATATTGTCAAGGTGTTTTCAAACACACATTAATAAACACAGCTGACTCTGAGACTGTGATACTCTCCCAGTTGTTTTAATGGTTCAACTCAAGTTTCTTGATTCTTCCATCATCTTTTCAGAGTAATTTAGCCTGTACTTCCTTTCAAGATATAACTTGAGAACCACTAAAATCTTTTCTTGTGGTTCTCTTGCTGAGGTAGTGTAGGCAGGTTTCTGGTATAAATTGCATGGCAGACTTGTTATTATGACATTGTTGACATAATAAAACCATCTTAATATCAGAGTAGTCCTCTTTATTTTCATAAGCAGAAGATTCTTATAGGGAAGACATAACAAAGAAGTCAGATTTGCAATGTATTTGAAAGTCTAAAATGCAGCTAACCCTCTAAATCCCACAGATACCAATGTTAATTTGGTAACAAAGCATTGTCGAAATTTTCAGTATCATTTATACAATTTGTCAATTAATCATACTCAGCATATATCATTCCTAAATGTAACCAAATGATGTTTTTTCCCTCCCAAAATGAAACCTGTAAAAATGTATAAAATGCATTTTGGTGACAATATTTTACCTGTTTTAAGATGAAATTGAATTTTCTCTGATAATAAGAAGAAAAATTCTCCAGTTACTGCATCACCTAGTGTCACTGTGTGGCAGGCCTAACTTGAATGATGTATATATTTCAGTATTTTCCTAGGAAATGATTTCTTCATTTTTAAGATAACAGAGTAAATAAATGACCTTATTGTGATATAAAGATGAGAGGAATCTGACTGAGAAAAAGGTTTCTGAAAAATTCAGTATTGTATAAACTGATTCACTTGGCTTGCTTGGCAGAATTAATATGAAACTGCAGCCTCATCAGCAAAAACCCTGTGAACTCCCAAGACCATAGAAGTTACCAACAAAATAATTTTCATCCAATCAGTCATGGGGTGTGGTATGTATGGAATTAGATCCAGCAAAACTGGATGCCTGGCACTGAACTAAGTATAATGATAATTGTCTTTGACTGTAAATAGATTAATCAAAAGGAAGGGAAAAATCAACGACAATAAAAATAAAAGGTAAGCATATATTAAGCTGAAGTGAATATTAGGCTCTTCTTTTTTTTTTTTTTTTCAGGGCCATAAGATTAAAAAAAAAACAACTAAAGCAGAGAATGAAGTGTTGTAGAATATGGCATTGCACAAAATACAAGGCTGATCATGACCATCTCTCCTCTTCCTAATCCATTTCCAATAAGGATGAATTCTTGTATTCCAATTAATAGATCTAGGTTCTATTTTTCTTCATTATGTTTCTCGCAGTATTAGGAAGAACCTAGCCAGAAAAGAATACAATTTCTGATTACTCTTACATCAGATTTTTACCACCTTGTTGAAGTAAAAATACTTCTCTGCTCAGTGAAAAACACTAAAATAAAGTCCAATATCTTGGAAAGCAAAAGGAAAGATTAAAATGAGTAAAGTAAGCAGACTCTTTTAACCTTCTGGATTTAATAGGTACACAAATTATTACCAGTTGCATTTCCATCTTCAAGCACTTTTTCTTGAAGTACTTTGAAGTATTGACTTCAAAGTCAATACCTTCAAGTATGGATATATAGAAAGTTATGTTTTATCGATAATTAATACCAGCTGAACAATATGATCATTATTTTTAGACACGAGCAGTTTAGAATTTATTAGTATAAAGCTGGAGGTGTTGTGTTTCCATCTGTCTT
Organism: Picathartes gymnocephalus; assembly: GCA_013390045.1. Lineage (NCBI taxonomy): Eukaryota > Metazoa > Chordata > Aves > Passeriformes > Picathartidae > Picathartes > Picathartes gymnocephalus. The sequence goes on from WEKY01032247.1 coordinate 13,228, forward strand.
CAAATGTAGAACATCTACTTTGATGTTCCTTTTACATTTGACATTGTTTTCAATTTACATATCTTGCAGGGCATCCCAGAAAATCAGCCAGATGACTTACATATCCACATCTAAAGCAATAGCTTGGCTTTTATATTTTAGCCCAAAGTGGTCTTTTATTTCCCTTCACACTATTTTGGTTTACTGCACTGATTTAACACTCTCTAAAGTCTAAATAGAGGAGGTAATTTTTCAATTTCTTTCATTGTTTCTGATAAACTCAGAAGTGTTGCAATGGGTTAAATTGTCCTCATCTGGTATTAAACTTTTTTTTCTTTTCAGTTGTTAGATCACAGGTCTGTTTGTCAGCTATACCTCAACAACTGTTTGAGACTTTGTAGAAACAAAGGCATGTAAAAAGACTGTAAACCACTCAGTCCTTTGAGATTTTTTTTTGCTCTCCTTCAAAAATAACATCTCCCACAACATTTATAAAGGGCCAAAGTGCTTACTGCCTGCAACAATTGCTTTATCCTAGCAGAATGAAAAGAACATCTGTTATGGTAGCTAGCACTAATATATGCTATATCATCAAGTCCAAAGTAAAAAGGCAAAAAGCTTTCTTTTTTACATCAAAAAAAACCAAGAAAAAAAGCTGCTGATGGTTTACAAAGAATGCCCTAAGTGTAAGTGTTTCTGCTTCTGGTGGCTGTCATATTGGCAGTCAAGTAGGTGGAGGTGAAAGTGAGTCATGTCAGTCTGGGTAATGTCTTGCTGTAGTGACCCTGCTACAAAGACTAGAGGGAGATTAATTACATATTCACTTATTTAGTGAACCATCTGTAGGAATAAATTATTATTATTACCCCTATTCTTACTTTATAAATACCTTTCGTTGCACATCTATTTGCTACTACTTTGTTCACTTAGTATGAGAAATATGCAGTTAACATTTCTTTCAAATCTTACTACTTCTTTACACTAAAAGACCCCAGCCCAAAATCAACCAGCCAACCAACTAAATAAAACTAAACAAAAAACCTCAATCAACCCCCCTAAAAGGTAGTTCCTGCTGGCACATACCACATGTACACAATACCCAAATACCCGTAAACTGCAGAATTAGTTATAGTAATCAATATATTTCAAGGGTGATATCACTCCTGATCCAAGACTGGCTCAGTAGGTGTGAAGTATAAGAGAAAATTTGCCCTAGGAATAAATTTTCATAAATAAAATGCATCTGCTTACTCTGGACTCTTTCTTCTCTAATGAAATAATAATACTTTTCTCTATTTTTCCCTTACAAATATATGTTTCTACAGAAGTAGAAACATATAACTATCCTGGCACTAAATCCTCAGGAGATGGTAGTTGTTGAGAATTTTTAAGAAAGTCTGTTGCAAATCAGTCCCACTTTTCAGCTAATAAATAGCTTGCTTGCTTTCTTTCTT
>WEKY01032248.1:2804-26251 GCA_013390045.1 Picathartes gymnocephalus
TTGGTTTTTTTTTTTTTTGCCCAGCCACAAAGATCTCAAAATAGTTTTTGTTTAATTCTCAAAATATTCCTGTAGGAACTTCCCCTGGGAGTTTAGGAAATAAATAGCTAATTCTGGACAGACTATTTATTTCCATGATGTTTACTCATGCACTCCATGTGATTGTAATATGCCTCCATTTCTCAAGTTCTCTTTCAGCTCCTTAGGGGCGCATAACTTAAGCCTAGCAACTTTACCCATATACTGACAGACTGTTACTTCTAAATATTGAACTGGTAGCTCCAATTCTCTATTCATAGTACAACTATTAATGTGGCAAGAGAGAGTGGTCTATGATTAAGTTTGAAATACCCAGACTCCCTGGAACCAAAAGTTCAAATCCCTGCAAGATCTGTGCTTTGCCCCTCTGTCTGTGCTATATGCACTCTACAACCCCAGGTCATCCACATAAAGCCCTGAAATTAGGTCTGTCTGATCGTTTTAAAGGTCCACAGGTCACACTTTGTCAAAAGGGGCTACCCCAATATTTGTGCACATGCTCCCTCACACCTGCTCTTGCTCTATAGCATTGTGATAACAGCTGTTTACTGCCAGCTACCACAGAGCTGACTTGCGATTCAGAAGAACTGGTGTAGTCCAGCTGCTTTTCTGTTGATAAAAATTACAGTCCTCCACCTAAACCATTCAATTTCAAACCAATGGGATTCTAATCTAAGAGGTGATACTTTGAAAACACATGCTTCAAGATAAAATGTCATCGTTAGTTGTTAGCTGCAAACAACATGAAATTCACACTGAAATTTACAGTTTTTCAGTTTATTCTCACTTTCCATTCTCCTAAAAGAAGAGTTTTTTCATGAAAGATTTAACATTAATTTCTCATTTATTTTTTTGAGCCAGAAAGGCAGTGAGAAAATAAAATCAGGACGGCAATATACTCCATCAACATACATCCATCTTGCAGCAGATCCTCAACGTGCCTTAAGCAGCCATGTGAAGCCAATTAACCACTAGAGTAGTTTTGTGATTTAAATAGGCAGCAAACACCAGAGATTAAATAGCAATAAACATAGAACATACATAAGTTGGCTAGCCCATTTCCCGATGATTAATTAATCCTAGATTTCAATTTAGTTATTTATTCATTTAGAAACACTGTTGATACTCCCAAAAATGCTAAATGTGTTAATTAGGGAGTGGCTCCAGCAAAGGATGGCCAGAGTGAACAGGTCTAAAAGAAGCAAAGTAGCAGCTGAAGCTAGATTACTTAAAAAAAGAAGGAAGGAAGGAAGGAAGGACGGACGGACGGACGAACCAACCAACCAACCAACCAACCAACCAACCAACCAACCTGGTGGGTCTGGTAAGCCTGCTATAATTTGTCAAATTTCCTGCAAAATGCATTCTCTGTGGTACGCTCTGATATTCTCAAATAGTTTATCTTTCTCTATTGTTTTTAGACTTCTCTCCTTTATCTATAGTGGTGTTATAGCAGAAAAATCTGTTGCTTATGCGTATTCATCTATCTAGAACATAGAGAAATGTGAAATAAAAAAAAAAATCATTGTTGTTTTCCACAAAAGCATTGGTTGAAAAAAATTGCTTAAAACTAATTTAAATAAGAAACAGCTTTTAATTGACCATTTAATGATGAAGGGGAAAACATTAAAATATATAACTGAGGATATGTTTGGGGGAGAAGAGATGGCTGCAAACTCCTTCTTATTCCCTTCCTAAGCTTAACTATGTAAGCTTACTGCCAGTAAGCTTCTATGATAAAGACTAAAGGAAGTCAGTCTGTCTAAAGAGGAAAGGAAAAAGGCAGTATCTGTAGACTGGGTGCTGCCTATGTGTCACAAAAGCTACCACTGCTAAGAAGTGAGAGAAGAAATGAGTATCCAAATAAAAATTATTATGGAGTACTCGTCCCTCTTTCTAAGGAAAAAAAAACCAAACCACAAAACATCTGACTTCTGCTGTATTGAAGAATCAGTGCTCTATCTCTTGCCACTTTTGTGTTTAGAAGCACAAAGTGGATATGAAACTCTGCTAGAAAACTTAGATGCTACACAGGTGTAAAACATTGACAAGGAATGGAGAACTAATGCCTCTTATGTCAGCAAATATACCTCCCTGTCTTCTTGTGCCCTGCTTCATTGTAGTCCTGTTGTCTTGCACCTCTAAGGCCTCAATCTATATACAGCTTAGAATATGAGGCAATCAACTTGCATGAAATATCTGAACAACCTCATGGAAGCAAAGAGTTCAACAACTACTAGAAGTACTTAATTGCTCACCTAATTTAGATATTTATCTTAAATTGGATATCTTTATCTTGGGCTTTTCTGCCCAAGAAGTAGAGTTTCTTTTTGTTGGGGGGGTTGCAAATAGATAATGTTACTAGCAAAAGCAACTTTGCCATTGTAAATTCAGTTGAAAATAGACTTGCACAGAATGTATAATTTTAGAATCAAAGGTTAGGATCAGCTGAAGTAACACAAATGTCAAGTAAGTAGGAGGGAATTAGAGCTTTGTGGGCCCCCTTTCAAGGAATTAAGGGAAACAAAATGGCAATTTGACTAAGAGATGATTGGTGAATCCAGAAATTCTCTGCCTATCTCTTTAGAGCACTTGATTTTTTGCTATGCAATGATAGTCTCTCTGCCATCTAATAGTTTTCAGCTACATATGGAGTGTTAGCAGCTGAAACCACAAAAATATATTATTTATATACCTGGAAGGTGAAAACAGTATCTTAATTACGTTGCAGTTAATGAAAAATCTTTAAAAATTCTAGCATACTTGGAGCTCCTCATACAGAAGGCTGGGAGAGGAGCAAGTGTTGGATGTGTGACCAGCTGTGTTTTCACGTTCTGTTTTCAACATGGCTCTTCCAAATGCTTGAGCACTGATCTATATAAAGGATAAACTCCATGTAAAGACAGAATGTAGACATGAATATAGGCACACTTTGGATTTGATTTAACAGCCTGCTGCTAAAAAGCAACTTGCTTTGCATCTCTCACAGTGTGAACAATGACACAATCTTCTTATTTTCTTAAGGCAATAAACCTGACTTCAAGATGTCAGAGGAAGATGATTCTTTTCTGAATGTTAAAAGATCTCTGAAAAAGAGAGTGGTGAAACACAGCACCCCAGTGGACTCAATGCTTTCAAGAACAATTCCATCTCTTACAGATCTGACAAATCAGTCAATCAAGGACCAAGATGCCACGAAGAGGGTTTATGGATCTCCAATGCCAAAATCAAATCTAAGTAGACCATTATCTCAAGTATCATTAGTAGGTGTTGATGTATGCATCCCTCATATGTCCCCAAAAAGGCTTTCAACAGCATTTGATTTGCAAGAACTAAATAAAGAGAAAAGCCAAAGCTCTAGGTTTGCATTTTCTCGAAGGAGGCTTTCCACTGTGTTGGCCTCTGATGAATCAAATCAAGAGCCAGCTCACAAGGTTGTCCCAAACATAGAAACTCAAGCTACGACCAGAGCAGTAACTCCCAAGAGTGGACCTTCATGGCTTGTTTCTGGAATACCAGGGATAAAAGATCACCTGGTACCAAAATCCAGAAAGAAGAAAATTGATAAAACTCTTCAGGTAAAGGCTTTCATTTAGTTATGCAATAGCTAAGTTACACAAACTTCTACCAATGCTGAATAAATACACTTCTTTCTAGTAAAGTGTTTCTATTAGTTTACTAATATAACATTTCCATAACTTTAGCAGTGAGGACATGTCTGTTTATGAATTGGGTCAACCTGATAGACTCTGTGATACCATTCCTAATCACAGATGGGATGCCATGCAAATTTCCAAACTAGCATTTGCTTCAGCTTGTGAGCTGGTATGACTCATTGTGTACCCTAGTGGGAAAGTATATATTTTTTTAATATATCTTTATTTAGTAGATGTTTAAGAATATGAAGAAATCAGTGATTTAAATTCTTAAGTTTCTTAATGCTAGCAAGTTAGCTCAGACTGGAAAAAAAAATTTACTCCTTTCTTTGTTAAATACAAATTGTAGTGCTTTATAAGAAGAATGACAGTCATTGCAAATGGGATCTTGTGAGCAGTTCTTTTGATTAATGTAGGGTTTCCTGGAGAAAGCTTAGATTAATAGATGTTCTGCAGGTGTTGGTTGTCTGTGGAGCACAAGAACTCAATTTCCTGAAACTTTAATTATTAGCTAAGGGCCTGTGGAAAGCCCATAAGACTCTGAATGTTGCCATGTCAGTGTGAAGCCATCAAATTCTGTTCTAGTTTGGTTTTTTCTCTGTTCCATATTGTTCTTGAGTATGTTGAAAACTTGCCAGCTTTGAGAGTAAAAGCTTCTTTGCTTAAAACAAATGGAAAACTTCAGCCAAAATCGAGTTGGGTCATCAGTCCTTTGTATAGGTTGTTTATTTTTGAAAGCAGGTGGCATCTGAATGGATTAGGTTGATTAAATAATATTTTCTCTTCTATAACAGAGAAAGAAAGAAAGGGAATGGCTGCTTCGTCAACTTAAAAACATTGAGGAGGCAACTCAACATGAACTGACAATTGAAGAAGCTTGATTGGGCTACCTGTGGGATAAGTGCTGTCACATCCATCATGTGGGAATGGCTAGTTCCAATAAATCACATTCTTCATTATACTGCCTGCAGACTTCCTCTTTTCTTCCAAAATGTTTTATTTCCTGTTGTTTATTTGTTTTGTCATTATTTCCTTTTAAATCTAGGAGAAATCAGGTATAAATTAAGAAGAGACTCTACATGAGAGTCAATGTTAATTTATAATAGCTGAAAGGCCTAGAACAAAGAAGGGAGGAAGAACTTAATGTTTAAGGATCATTCTTCATCCTGCCACAGTTCTTCCTGACCTTAATCTTTCGTGTAGCATTCAAGTCTTATTGGGTTGCTGATGTTTCTTAACAAGAAGTCACTAGACAAAGTCCTAGTGGCCACAGAGTGTAATCCTGGTTAGCCAAAGGAGAACCTCTTCATCTTAACGGTGATAAGGCTTATGCAATCTGGAATGTTTTTGCTGCTACTGGGTGAGATGAGGCAATACTGAGAGGCACCAAGGAGGGAGGCCATTCTTTAGAGATTACTAATTAATGACAGCTCATTTTGAAGTTTTGGTTCAAAATCACTTTGTCCCAAGCTTAGATTGTAAATGCAACTCACTGTTGTATTGGAGATACTTAATCCTTGGCTGTGTATTTTGAAGGAGTATGGGGTTTCTGTTTGTTTCAGGTTCTTTTTCTCTGGAGCTGCTGCATGGAGATCAAGAAGGGTGTCTTACCTGACAGCTGCGTTGTCAAAATGATAATTTAGCTCAAAGGAACTTTCTGAAGCATCGGTCAAGAACAGATGCAAAAAGCAGAATATTCATGTTAGTTCCTCCTGCTGTCTGTTATTTAATCTTTAGATTAAACAGGCAGAGTTTACACTTCTAAGTGGAGTGTCAGCAGTAGGAATCCAGAATAGATTTACCACCTACATAACCATACTTCTGCACTTGTGTGGCTCTAGCATGTACACTTTCCTGGCTTATACTGGTTTTGCGGCTGTTCCAGGCACTAATTAGCCCAAAGGGGAGAGGTTCCATTCAAATGAAGCTGCCAGTTAAGAACAGAGGCAAGGGACACTTTTGCATTTCCTTTCTGCATTCTGTAACTTGTAATATCTCACATCCAAGGTGGCAGAGAAGGAGAAGTATGTCGTATACCAACATTATGAGACAGGCCAATCAATAGCATTTGTGTTACACTCCAAAATGTAAGAGTGGAGTTGTGGTTTTACAGCCTCTCTTAGGATTTAAGAGGAGCTAGGATGTTTTTGCTAATGATTCTTAAAGTGAAATTCTTCAGAGTTTCTCAGGAGCACAACCTTATCCTCAGACCTGGCTTTTTGTGTAGCCAGGCAGTGGGGGGATGCTGTCCTTCAGGTCATGAGCCAAGTCACGCTCACTTGGTTTCATGTTTAGTTAATGTTCTGGAATTTGTTTGTGTATGTTACCCAGGCTGCTTGTCTGGCCTCCACAGGTTCCTCTGGCAACCAGAGAGCTCCTGGCTGGTGTAGATCCCAAGCTGATTTTGAGATAAAATAGGCATGGTTGCAGATGTGCTGCTATTCCCCTTGAGCCTGCAGACATTTCATCAGTATCTGTGATTTGTGCCAGGGGCTGAACTAAGATCAGGCAAGTGCAAGGTTAGGGTAAAACCCTCCTCTACCCCTGGGACAAGCATAGATTCGTCTGGCAGCATGACCCAATGCTTAATCCAAATGACCCAGTTCTGCCTCTTGTTTATTTGTACCTTCCCAGACAGTCAGTTCCAGTTGTTCCTTCTTCAGGCTTCTCATCCTAGTCTCAGGAAGTCTTGATATTGCTTCTGCTTTTCTTTCTCTCTGTTGCCTCTCAAAGTCACTCTCAGCTGCTGCCCATCCAGTTTCTTGGTCTTCAAATGTCTTCACCCAATGTCTTCTCCAATCTCGCCTCTAGTTCTTTCCTTCCTTAGAACACACAGATGTTTTTTGTCTTTAGTGCCTGCTCTGCACTGCTGTGTTCCTTGCTCATCTGATAGCCTCTGATATTTGACACTGGTCTTCTGCTAAAACTCGGACACTGTTGTCATACCCCAAAGTGCCTTTGTCCACTTAGGTTGATACCCTCCATGATGCTGTGCCAAGTGGAAAGGTCATGTGGGACAAGTTCCAGACTTTAGGAGGCCAGGGGTGTAGTTGCTGCAAAATTCCTTCTAAGGTCCTGCTTTGGGCTACATTAAACGCAAAAGGAATCCAGGGAATATGGCTACTTAATGTCTAAGACATCTTTGGCTTCATTCCAGGTGCAATGCAAGACTTCTGAAATTCAGAACACAGTAAATGATGGGAAAGTTCTTCAGGGATCAAGGCTGCCACCCTGTCAGGTTCATGGAACTAGTTGGTGCCAATAAAATCCCGAAGAATTTTCTTAGTAGAGGAAAACAAATTGTACTGAGTGGTAACACAGAACTGACTAGGTCTTTCCAAGTTTTCAAGTTATATCAGGAAGACTGATGCAAAAAACCAATGGGTCTCATGATTTTGGAAACTATTTCTATTTCCTCTCTAGAATGTTTAAAAATAAATACAAAAGACTATATAGCATTTGTTTTGGAATAATTTAGGTGTTCATGAGTTTGCAAAAGTTATAAAACTGCTTATAGTATTTCATGAGAATATTAATACAATCAATTGGTTCTTCAGGGGTTTTCCAACGTGTGTCTGACATTCTACAACCACAGTATCAACAGCTAATTCCATGTAAAAATCCCAATGGACTTCAATCAGGCCTATGTAGTACAGACTTTAGTGAATGCTGTTCCTAAAGAAAAAATAGTCTCTAATTTATAAAATCAGGATGTTGGAAAATGTGAAACTACATGTATCAAATTGCACATACAAAACTGTGTTGGTATTATTATACTTCACATGTAAGTATATCCATAGGGCAAAAAATAAATTAAAAAAACCAAACAACTAGTATTTCTTTTGTTTACAGAATTTGAACTTCTTTTCATTTCTCTAACAGACTCACAAGTTTATTGGAATTGAATTTTTAAGTTTATATAATACGGCTAGTTTTCTGTCATACTATGTATGTATACTTTGAAAGGAATAGACTTTGGGAGGTGCACTATTAGTATGCAGTTTCACTCTTGTTTAATGTTCATCCCCTAGTGGCAACAATGGCAAATTACTGTTTGGTTAGTGCTTCTCTTCATGCACAAAGTTCCTTTATGAATATTTATATTACAATATCATCACAGTGAATTCTTAAAGGTAGCTGTAAAGTTCAACACCTCTAAAAAAGAAGTCTTCCTAATTATTACAGACCTTAAGTATGGATTTTGGGTGCTGAGGTTGAAAAAGTTTAGGGGCCAGATCCTTAGTTTAGACACCAGATCCTTATGAGAAGATAATCCCCAAGACATCCTGTTCTGTAAAGTAAAAAGCCCTTTTCCTGCATGAACAAATGTGAAGCAGAGTTGCAACATGTTCTTGAGCTTTGGTGTTGTCCTGACTTTCAAATGCAACATGGACACATTTGTAAGTTCAGAACAGCCTTCCCATTGAGAGTGTTCTTTTAGGGCAGTATTTTCCTTTTGGAGTGAAGCTATGACCTTGACCTATTGAACTGTTTTTAGTACACTTGTCCCTGAATAGATATTACACAACCTACCTGATGATGGTGACTAAGCATGATGTTGGAGGGAGAAGAACAAAAACATTACCAAGAACAGAGGGAAGAGACAGAACTATCTTCACCCTAGATTTATGAGCTCGGCCTTGTTCCCACTGAAGCAATGATAATACTTCTGTTGACAGAGCTGCGAGTGCTCTGCCCAGCTGCAGTGCTCCTGTAGGAGGCCAGTTTGAAGAGAAAAATGTTTAGCATATATATTTAACATATTTCAGATTCATGTAACAGATGGAAACTAAGTTCTTCCTTTGCTGATCACAGCTGAACAATTTCAAAGTAACTAGGAAAAGTGGAAAATTTTTAAATAAAACCAGATTATTTTCCCCCTAAGTTACATCACAGTTATATTCCTGCTATGGACAAAACCCTGAGTAATAAATCACACACTAGCGTTACTTGGTTGTGTTTTGTTCTATAAGACATACAAAATTCTCCCTTAGCTCCATCTGTTGATGCACTCCACCATGCCTATTAAAACAGCTCACTCCTCAACATACTTACTAGAAACAAATGAACACTGAGCCTAGCAACACCTAGAAAAGTTAGACCAGTTGAAGAAATTGGGTAACATTTTCAAACGTTGCTAAAAACTTGAACTAGGCACAGATCGTATAACGTTTAGGATGTAGACCTGAGCTGCTCACCCTTACCCTGCCCAAACCTTGCTCAGGCTTTGTACTACTATGTAGGTACCTAGTGCTCCTATGCAATTACTGGACATTTAACAGTGCAGTCAGTCCCAATAGGCATGCAATTCCTGTAGAGCTTGACAGTTGCCAGTCTGCTGGGTCTAGTCATACATGTGGCTCCACAGCACTCACAGCAGCCCCACCCCTCCACCATGAAAAGGTACATGTGCGTGGAGGTGCATAGCAGACAGCAGTGAGATAGGAATTCCACCTATCTGATTTCGATTCCAGCAGCCCACAGCATAAAACTCTGGGAAGTAGAGATTGCATTTTAAATCCCCTTCTCATCTGAGCTAGGAGGTTGAAACCAAATATCCTAGCTCACAAGGCAATAATCATTGTTTCTAGGCTTACTGTGAAGTCAGTGCTTTTAAGTGTTACCTGTCAAAGTAGTTCTACTTTGTTGTAGTGTTTATTAAAAATAGGATTGAACTTGCATAATTGTTCTGTCACTCACTGTCCTGTATCTGTTGGTTTTTATTTCTTGTGGTGGATTTGTAAGTTTTTTTCCTGTTTTTCTTCATTTTTATACCAGAAATGGAAAGAAGAAAGGGGGAAAATATCCTTCATATCTTTTCTGCCTCTTACTGTTGCTGCCATTTTGATCCCTTTTGTTGTCCTCCACTTCTTACTTTTGGCCTTTCCTTGCTCTACATGTCCTACTATAACTGTCTTCTGCTTTCATCTCTTCATGTCATTGCAGGTTTGTCCTTCGTAATGACTTTCTATGAGCAGATACCATAATCCTCCTAAAGCTTACATCTTCTTCTAAAGAGGAGGTGCCAGCAAAGATAGGGGAAAAGAAATACCTCACACCTCTATAATAGGAAAAGAAAGGTTCTCTTCCTAGAGATGGAATAATTCAATTTTATAGTATGGAAAGCTGATGAGAATTCAAATATAGGAAAGCAAGTATGCGCAGGATTGCTGACAAATTTACTAGGAGAGGAACTGGATCCAAGAGAAGCACTTACAAGATGCCCAGGTAAAATGGTTTTCAAAGTATACTTCCCAGCTAAGAGAGCACAAGCAATTCATTGCATCATGCAGCATGCACTTAAATCAAATTGGTGTTGCGTGAGCCTATTCATACAAAGGTCATGGATGCTTTAGCCTTTGTTACTCCTCTAGAAGAAAAAAAATCACACAAATCCCCAAAACCTGCATAAACTATAGCTCAGCAACAGCAAGAAATTTTGCCCCCATGAGAGGGAAGAGATAGCAATTAGATGGAAGGTTTGCAATTTCAATCAAAAAAATGATTTACAACATATATGCTAATGTAGATATGTGTTATAATTGTAACTGTGCTAGAGGGAAGAAAGAAGGGGTGGAACAGGAACAGTGGAGACAGAAGAGCTGTACGGCATCCTGAATACCTCTGGGTAGCTGAGAAACAGTTCACTAAGACTGCAGGATTGGCAATTATACCACAAAGGTTATGATGCGAGCATGCAAATCAACAATGTATCCTGACCTTTACTAGTATATTCAGTAGCAGATGGGGTTTTTTGGCCACAGCTGGGAGATGATAAAAAATGATAAAAGAAAACAAATCACAGAGCAAATTCCTTGTGTAAGACCAGCAAAATGAAAAATCTATGATGATCACATTTGGCAAAGAGATGAATAAGAGAAGCAAAAATACTATAGTAGACTCATGACACCGAAAAGGTCTGTTGGCTATTATAGTTCCTCAGAATGTTAAATCAGTGAGTTAAAAGAAAATAAGTCTCAAACTTGATATTTTAACAGGTGTCCCTTTTTTGCATATACTTAATAAGTCTGTAAAACAAGTTTTTTCACAAGATAGGTACCTTTGAGAAAAATATAAACTCATAGAGTAAATGTACTATACATGAAAATGTAAAAAATTAAATTAAAAAGAAGAAGGTGCTAAGAGGGTTGTCTCTTTTTGTTATATTGACCATTGGCCAATATATTGGCCAAGCAGTCACTGATTGCAATTACAGCAGCAACAAAAATAAAACGTAAGTCCTACTTTTACAGTTATCCATATAAGCATTTCTACAACAGCTCACTGTTGTAACGCACGAAGCAACACAAACTCCAGCTTAATTCCCAGAAGGCATATAGCCAAATTTTTTGAATCCGAATTGATCTTTTATAGTGTGCTTCGCACCAAGCGACATTCAATTGGCTACTATTTTACCCCCCCAACACCATAGGCCAAGTGACACAAACAACCACTCCAAACCAATCCTGAGTACGCACACATACAAGGCTGCAGGTGCAGCCCGTTATCTAACATTTGGCATTCTTGCTCTTGTGGAGGTTAACGTTTCTCATGGGACACAATATTGTTTTGATTCAGTGTGTGAGAATGTTTTCACTTTCACACACGCAGGCCACTGCTCTGAGAATTTCTTTTTAACTGTCTTTTTGCATCCACACTTGATTAATCAGATTCCTCAAGAGAAAAGCTTTTGACACATCTAATAATTCTTCTCTGTGTCTATCTTAGTTTTTACAACTGCCCCGTCATCACCAAGTTGTGGGTCACTAGAAGTTTCGTTCTTTTCCATGTGACCTTGTTATAGAAGGCAAAATCACGGTGATTTACCAAAGGTAGTCAAATCTTATTTGTAAAGAGAAGCACTCTGTTTTCATCTGTAATAAAGTCCTCTAACAATCTAATCTTGGTGCGTAGGCAAATATTCATGTGACATTCAATCTTATCTCCAGTGTGATTTTGATATAATAACAAGTTGTATCAGTTTTGCACAGCCTGGTTTTTGGTAGTGGGGGGCCACAGGGGTGGCTTTTGTGAGAAGCTGCTGGAAGCTTCCACCATGTCCAGCAGAGCCAATCCCTGATGGCTCTGAAGATGGACATGCTGCTGGCCAAAGCTGGGCGCCAATTAGAGAGTCTGGTAACGCCTCTGTGATGACATATTTAAGAAGAAAATCAAAACAAAGTCACAGGTTTTTCTTCTAGTCAGAGGAGAGGAAGAGGTGAGAACATGTGAAGGAAACAACATGGAGACACCAAGGTCAGTGAAGAAGGAGGGGGAGGAGGTGCTCCAGGCTCCCGAGCCGAGATTCCTCTGCAGGCTGTGGTGAAGACCATGGTGAGGCAGCTGTGCCCCTGCAGCCCATGGGCATCCACGGGGGATGCAGAGATCCACCCACAGGCCCTGGGGGAGGTGCTCACCCCGGAGTGGGTGGATGCCTGGAGGAGGCTGTGATCCAATGGAAGACATGGTGGAGAGAGGGGGCCCTGCTCCCAGGCTGGAGCAGCCTGTCCTTGGAGGACTGCACCCCATGGAAGAGTGACCCATGCTGCAGCAGTTTTGGGAGACCTGTTTGCCCGTGGGAGGAACTCACACTGCAGGAGTTTTGGGAAGACTGCTGCTCGTGAGGTTGGAACCACGTTGGAGAAGTTCACGGAGAACTGTCTCCCGTGGGAGGGACCCCACGGTCTCACAGGGGAAGGATTTATCTCCCTGTGCAGTGGAAGAAGAGCTCAGGTGATTAACTGACCAAAACCCCCACGCCCTGTCTCCCTGCGTTGTCGGTGAGAAGGAGGGAGTGGCTGGGGGAAGAAAAGGTGTTTTTAAGGGCTTATTTTACTTCTCATTATCCTTCTCTGATTTTGTTAGTAATAAACTCACTTCGTACCTCTAAGTTGAGCCTGTTTTGCCCTTGGAGCGTTTTCTCCCAGTCCTTACCTCTTGAAACCTTCGTTAATTTTTTCTCTCCTCTGCCCAGCTGTAGCAGGGGAGGGCGAGTGAGCGCCTTTCATGGGTGCCTGGCGTTTGGCCAGTATGAAACCCCACACTGTCAGACACTAAAGCTTAGGCAAACCTGATTCCCAGCAGCAGCTTCTCTGATTTCAGCTCTCTGTGCAAGCCTCAGGCTCTCTAGACCTGACTGAAGTCCCAGAGTCCTCTCTTGCCCTCTGAGGAAACTCTGAAGAGGCTCTGAAACCTGAAAAAAAGTACACTTGGTATTACTGTCAACAATATAATAATAATAATTGTTAATTCAAATAATACCGGTGAAATCAGAAATGCCCCAAGACAAAAGGCAAGGACAGATTTCCTGACAAAAGCAGCTGGGCAAACTGTTTTATTTTTGTAGAACCAGTGCAGAATTGAATAGCCTAAATGTGAAAAACAATCTTAAATGATAGAGAAAAATGTGTCCTCCTTGTTTTAACAGCATTTATCACTTTGCTGTCAGAAGCAACCTTTTTGCTCTCTTTCTAAGAATTCCAGGCTGCTGTCTTCTGCTCTGCCTGCAGCCCAGGCCCTATTCCTGTAGCAAGCACAGTTCTGACATGTTTGTGCCTGAGTTTTGGCTTTCCACTTCATGGGACAGATGACCAGAGAAAACAGACCTCTTGACTTACTCTGGTCTGGGTCCTATGACTATTCCTATTTTTATTAGCATTTTTAAAAAGATAAAAAGATGAAAGAATGCCACTTAAGATGCAAGTATTAAGAGCCAAATATATTCATGGAGGTTAAAAGTCTCCATAAAACCTCAGAAGCAAAGATCAGGAATTTGAAACATCAGGGGCTCCTCCAGTTTTGGGTTGGCAGTTTCTTTCAACATCCAGTCATTCTACTATCAAAGAGAATATCCACTGTTGCACTTGACAAGGTAGAAACCAATACACAATAATTAGTGCTGGCTGTTGTCCTCCAGGCACTTTTCCTCTAAGTTGTGCAACTGGCTGCAACTATGATGGCCCTGGTCTGGGTCTGGATCTCCCCTTTTCTCTGTCAGTATTGCCTATGTTTCTCCCTGCTACATGTAGAAATGCTTGTGCCTGGAAAACCATGTATTAGTTCAGGGAGAAAAGGGAGTTTCATGTGAATCCTGGCATTTAGCCCGTGTGACAGACCCAGATATTAAAGTAAGTGGTAGTCTTTTGTTACTGTTTCAAATTTCACATGAGATGCTTGAATATGCATTTGAAAGTGCTATTATGATTAAATTGCTTTAGGAGTAAATCTCTGGAGAATCTGCCTTTTCCTTTATCGGCATAAGAGAGCAACAACTTCAGCAAGTAAACCTAATGGTGGTGAGGGCTGGAGTCTCACTTCATCAGTGCCTAAAGCCCTCAGGGGCTGCAGTAAAGGACATATCATATGGTTAGTGGTGTTCTTTTCTGTTTCTGGGCCCAGAAAGACAGAATGGCTGAAAAATACAAGGAGATTTAAACAGTTTATCCTGGTTTAGATGCCTGGAGCCAGTGCTAAGGGGGTAATTTACATTTTTAAAAGTCCCTTCTAAGCTATAGCTCACCGTGGTAGGCACTGAAAAGCCTTTATTTCCATGGCTGGTCACAGAAATACCCCTACCGGGGTTTAGTAATGCTGACTATAGCAGAAGCAGTGAACCAGAAGCTTTTTTTATATTAACTGTCCACACAGAAACTCATACTCTGCAACATGCTTTAAGCTTTGTCATACCACAGCAAGTCAAAATGTTTCTGTATTATTTCTCCACTACGCAAACTGAGAAAGCAGCTGGGCCATGGTAAGAAGACTAAGGGACTTTAACGTCTCTTGCAAGAGTGCAACAGTTTTCTCCAACGTGGTTCCAACCTCACGAGCAGCAGTCTTCCCAAAACTCCTGGAATGTGAGTTCCTCCCATGGGCAAATAGTTTTCTGGCTGGTCTGTGTGTGCACAACATTGCAAACAAGGTGTTTCACTCAGTGCCCAGACACTCTGGGTGCCACCAAGGAGATAAGCTACTTTTTTCTCTCTTTTTTTCATGACCCATGATTTAATGCAGAAAGTCCACAGAAGCCTTCCGTAACAAGACTCGCCATGAGACAGCCTCTCACTAGAGTTTCTGCAGATTTAGTTTTAGGTATTTTTAAGCTATTTCCCGCACTTCAGCAAAATTAATTGCTGGGGCAAAATAGCAAAAGTCAGTCTGCACCCAAAAGCTAGTGCAGCACAAACTTGGAACATCTCCTTCTCTGCATCCAGAATTTAATTCTAAAAGTCATATTTACCCAATCAGAATAGATAAATAATGTCAAATGGCTTATATGTCATTGCTACAAAGTGACAACAATCAACAAATGTGTGAATCAAATTATTCATCAATAACCTAAGCACAATCAATTGACTAGAATTCCTAATAATCCACACAGCCAAAATAAAGCATTTTTTTATATGGAATAAAGGCAGAGAAGAAACTAGGTTTTTATATTTCTGTCATAGCTGTTTCTCTTCATATACTTGATGCCGTGTGTGTGGTGTGTGTGCATGCATCACAGTGGTTTTGGATATCAAGCTTAAAATTCAGAATGAGTTTCTTACCTAAAAAAAGATAATGAGGATATTCCACTGGTTATTTGGGTTTTTTTAAAACATATCCAGATAAGCAGTCTCAGTAGGAAATTATTTGGCAAGTTACTTGAATTTTTGGTAATTAGTGGATAAAAATGACTTGTACCCAAATGTATATAAAACTTTACATTCTGTGAGTCACTCCACGTGACTATAAAGAAAAGAATTAGAAAATCCCAAACTTTATTTATCATTCAAAGTGAGGTCATTGACTAAGAATTACTGAGAAATCAATGGGAAAATCTTGCAGAAAAAGTAACCCTTGCCTAGGATTCACACAGTGTCTTTTGACAAGTGGTTCAAGTTAGGAGTCAACAGTTGGAACACCTAAAAATTACCGTCAAAAGTCTTTAGTAAACACAACTTTACATCATGAATGTTTTTAATCTCCTGACTCTTATCTGTTTGTGTTCTTTAAAGCAATGTCAGGGTCAGAGATGGAGATTGGTAGATGAGTTGTAGTATTACATCAAACAGAGTCTACATAAACATATACACTACTTTCACTTCATTGATGTCCCATGGCCTATAAAAGAGCATTGCCTGGTTGATTGATACTGCCCTGAGTTATCATAATCTGTTCTAACATATGTTCATTACATTTACATAAATGAAATATGAAGGGACTGATTTTTATGGGTCTACCTTTGGTACAGAAGAACATCTCAAAAAGTCTTCTTTAGCAAACTTTTAGGTTTCCTCAATTTGATTTCACAAAAGAGAGCAAGTGAAAAAAGGGCTGGGCCATGATTTCAAGTTGACCTGGAACCATAAAGGAAACAATCCGAAAACACTTTCAAAATGTTTTATAAACTGTGGGGAGGAGTGTTGTTTATCTTTTGTTTATCTTACTGGGTACATGAAAAGATCTGACTTGTAAGAGGCTGCAGGTTGTTAGGAATTGCCTGAGCAGTTCAGATACTGCCAGCTGCCTGACAGCAAGGAAAGCCTTGCCAAAGACCTGAAAACATGATGGTGCATGGGAAGGAGGAGATTTTTTTGAAACTCATGGGAGTTTTGTTATGTAGGCCTGTACATCAGACAAGCATGGTGTTCTTGCATTAACTGTCTTTATCTGCTTACTTAAAAATGATGGTGATGAGTTAAAAAATCCCTTTAAAAAATCATTTCACATATATCATTAAAAGCTATTTACTCTCAGTTCACCTCAATTTTTTTAGACAGAAAAACTGCAGGCAGGACAGTGGCAGGCTAGAGTACAGTAATTTCAGAGGCAAAGAGCTTATGTTAGGCAGTTGGTCAATGAGCCTCAATTCTGTTCATAAAAAGCTGTCTAAAAAGCAAAATCCATAAATAGATAAATGAATAAATACATGCATACACATATACAAATGTATATGAGTTCTTTGGGTCTTTGTCATTTTACAACTTGGCCTACTTTCCATTCGTATTTTTTTTCACATTTCTTCATGAAAGAGACTTTGTTTTGCATTGTTTCCTTTTTCTCTTTGGGAGAGGAAATAGACATATTTCTGCATATTTTTCACTTCATGTGAATGGAAGAGAGTTGTAGTTTTCTAACAGAGATGTACAAGAAAAAGTAGAAATTAAAGGGGGGAGGAGCTTGAAAAGTGTAATGGCAATGTTCTGCAGAAATTGTTGTGCCATAAATTTTCAGCCAAAATTTACTCCCAGTCAGACATGCAAAGTCCACAGAATTGTTTTAAAATCTGTAAAATTAGTTTTCTTTAAAGTACTTTAAAATGCTAATGAGTTTCAACTTTGGTGTATCTTGATAGAGATGCCCAAAAATATCTGAGTTAAAAAAAAAACAAACCACAAAAAAAGTAGTTAAGTGAAAATGTGTCAAATCTGTAATCAGTGAGAATGCTTTTGAGAACTGACTTATGAATACAGAGGGGTAAAAAATCACTACATTATAAATAACACCTCTGGCATCAATATCAGAGAACAGAGTGAATAACGACATTAAACATGCTCTGCAGTTCTGTTTCACTTTCTTTCACATAAATGATGTATCTACAAAAGGAGATAAATAAGTGTAAAAAATATCAAAAACCCAACTAAACAAAAAAATCGTGCTGCATTAGATGGCTTTGCAGTGGAATGTGCTATTTCAAGCTTGGTACATACTGTGAATACCAGGATAAAATAATCTGTTCAGCACAGTGAAGTTTGAGTACTTTTTCTCTTACTGGAGTGACAACTGTTGCAGGCAAAGGAGAAAAGGAAAGATTTCCCACCTACACCTCCCCTAGGTGATACGTGAGATGGAGAGGGTTAAAAGGACAGACAGAAAAACAGATATCTTGTCTATTTTTGAACCGTTTGACAAATACTGGTTTGCCTGAAGTGCATGTTTTGAGGACTGATTCTCCTCTCACCCCAGCAGCAGTAGCAAAACTGAGTCCAGGCACAGGAGATCCTGCTTCAGCTGCGCAGCTGCTCCCGGAGGTTAATGCAAGGACTCGTACGTGCATGTGTGCAGTAGTTACAAGATCCTAATGGCTTTATTACCCTTGAGGCCTCCGCTTCGGTATGTCAGTGTACTCCTAACCTGCAGCCACATGACAAAAATTAAACAAGGGTTTGTTGCATTTGTTGCTGTGAAAATATTAATTCAGTTGCTTCAGTTTCAATGGGATTTCCCTCCTCCTCCTCCCCACCCCTTCCCACACCCCCCTTGTTTTTTGAACATTTACATTTTTATGAAAAGTGAAGAACAGGAGACATTTGTGACAGGAAAGTAGGGGAGGGGATACCATCCCCACTGATCCATTCCCTTCTACCATTTCTGTCTCCAGCCCCCACCATATTTTTCCTTGTTAACTGTGTTGGGGCAAAGAGGTGGGAGTGAGGGAATAAAAGCATTCCTGCATGTCTGCAGGAAAGAAAACAGATAAAGGGGGAAAGTGAAAGGGAAGGGGAAGAGTGGCCAGGGACTTGAACTGCCAGTGAAACGATGCTTCTCCGGCCTTCCTGTTCAGATAATAGTTAACTCGGGGTTAAAGATTAATACCCAGGCAAAGCACTGTATAAATGGCCCGGGCAAGCCGAATGTATGTGAAGTGCTTCCTGCTCCCCAGGCCGCCGAGCCGCCCTGCGCCGGCCCCTGCTCAGCGGCATGAGTGGCCCGCGGTGCGCGCTGTGCCGCGGCGGGCTCCCGGCGCTGCTGCTCCCGGCGCTGCTGCTGCTGCCGGCGCTGCCGGGAGCCCGCATCGCCCGNAGGCTCGCTCTGTGCCCGCCCGTCGCGCCCGACTGCCCGGAGGCTGCCCGGCAGCCCGGCTGCGGCTGCTGCCAGATATGCGCCCTCGGGCCGGGGCAGCCCTGTGGGGTCTACACTGCCCGCTGCCGCCTGGGGCTCCGCTGCCACGTCCCCGTCGGGGAGCCCCGGCCCCTCTCCGCCCTCATCCAGGGGCACGGGACGTGCCTGCCCGCCAGCGAGGTCGGAGGGATGCGCACGGAAGAGCCGGCAGGTACCGCGCCATCGCGTCCCGGCTCGGCGCCGCCTCACGGGCCGGGTCGGGAGCTGTACGCTGCGGCACGGCCCCCGCCGAGGGCAGCCGCGGGGATTGGCAGGCGCGACGCGCCGCAGAGCTGGACACGGCGCTGCGGGCTCTGAGAGTCAGAAGCTGGGAACAGTGACCAAAGTTAGGCAGGCGTCTGAAAAATAGGGAGGCTGGAATGTGCTTTCCAGGGAAACGTGCTCTGACCTGTTCGAGAAGGGTGCATCCTGGTGCCGAGCCTAAGATGTTCGCAACAAACTGGTACACTGAAAGAACGAAAACCCTAAAGGATAGTGGTGGGACAATGCAGAGTAACTACAATAAAGTACCTGGGAGGCTGCAGACAGTTTTTCTTTAGTAATAAACAATAGCTGGAGTCGGACAAATGTTTTGTAGGCTTTAATTAATGTCCATCTCTAAAAATCATTATAGAGAATGAAAAGACTAAGCAGGGTTTGTGTCTGGCTTCATTTCAGGAATAAAATGTATCTGGAGTAGTGGAGTGCTAGCCAAATTATCTTGAGGCAAGAAGGCGTCTCAGCCATCTTAGACTATATGATGGGAAGGAATTTCTTCAGTGTTATTTCGTTATTTTTTCAATTTATTATGATTATTGTTATTATTTTCATCCTCACTACTCCTATGTCCCGGAAATGGTGATTAAGGTAACTTGGTAGCATTACAAAAATAATCATCATTGACTCAAAATAACAATAGCCATTAGCAGAAGTAAGTGGAGTTTCTCTTGTACTTTAGGGGGTGAGGAAGGCAGAGAACAGTGACTAAACTGAGTATTTAAGCAACCTGCATTCCATTTGATTTGATTCTTTCCAGAATTTGCTTGCTTGCTTGCTTGCTTGCTTTCTTTCTCACCTCAATTTCTCATTTTCATTTTTTCTTGAACATTGTCAAAGGGTGTTTTTAGTCCATTGACTGTTTACAGCCTTGATCCAGCAAGTAATTTAGACACATAAAAATTTTATCCTATGATGAATTGCCTGCAATTGCAAAGAGCTTCTGTTGCTTTCAGTGGAAGAGTTCACACATGCTGATTTAGGCACTGACATGAAGGCCATGATCAGGCAGAACCAAATATTTCCTGCCAGTCCTTTGCTATTTGATCTACTGCAGGCCAGCATGAGTTACTTCTGGCTCCTGTGAATTGCTACCCCTTCTTATTTAAGAGGCAAGAACAAAGTACAGGATACCATGGGATGAGGTCTTGGCCAGTTCCTCTCATAAATAAAATCAGAAATACGTCACACTGACAAAAATCTAAATCCATTACAAGTTTAACTTCAGTCTTTTCTCATTTAGTCAAGCTTCTACAAACCACTGTAGTCAAGAAGACTTTCTAGTAGACTGGCTGCAGCTTCATCTTTGGGATTCAAGTACTTTTGAAGGATTATAAAATAACCAGCTTGTTAGAGAACAGGTGCTGAAGCCTTCTATGAATTTATGACCAAAGTATAATTTGCCATGCTGCACATGTAATTCATTCCGACAGAATCTACTGTAATGGATCTGTCTTAGATATTACTTTTTTTTTTCTTTTGGTTGATCTTTCATTTCACCTTTTTAAACTTTGAGAAATAAATGCAACATTTCACTGAAGATATTCACCTTAATATCATTCATTTCCAGATTCTATAGAACCTGATTATTCGCCTTTGGAAAGCACTGAAATAACACAGGATCAGCTGCTGAACTATCAGTTGATGTTTCCCATAGGCCAGGATAAATCCATCCCCTGGAATTCCATCACTGCATATGAAAACATGAAAGCAAAGAGAATATCTGAACTCAAGAAATGGAAAGAGCAGGTGGGTTTTCTTTGAAACCTTTCAGAGACCATTTCAGTGGATCATCACAAAAAATTCTAGCAGCAACATTGAGATGCCAGTATTTTGGGTAGCTGGCACACCAAGTTTTGGGTTGTTTTCATCAGATGCTTGTGGAACAGGCAAAATGTCTGGAGCAATAACAGATGTGCATCAGATATGTCCTTCACAGACTTCATGTAGAGGCTGAATGTTTCACCACATCTATGATCAGATTATAACCTGGCCCCTTAATTTATAGGAATCTATATTAAATTCTTGGAGTCCTTTTTTGTTTTAGTTAAGAAAAGGCATTTTGTCACTAGTCCAACACAGCAAAATAAAACGGAGTCCTTCCATGTAGTTATTGATGAAACACTAATGTAAAACAAAATGTGATTCTCTCTGATCACAAGGAAAAGCTATTAAATACATTAATGTAGAAAGACAAAAAGCTCAACAGTTAAAGTGGAGTTCGATACTGCAAAATCCCAGTGGGTAGTGAGTGTGGGGTCTTTGCAGGCAGACTTGTCTTCCACTTGAGGGCGCCAGAGAACCATGGTTAGACCGGTCCCAGGCAGCAGCACTCCTGTATTATGGAGCTGGGTTAGTTGGGCAGCACAGAAGCCTGGGTTCGTAATGGTCACTGACAAAATGGAAAAGAAAAAGGAAAAAATATACTAATCACTACCGAACCTTAGGAAACCTCATTCCATATCCAAAACAGGACTTAATCACTGATTTAGTTTGAACTGTTATGTACATGTGCTGTTAGCTGCAGTTCTGATTTTTAGGCCTTCTGCTTTTCTCACCCGGAGCCACAGATAAACCCACAGACTGGAATATGACAGCTTATATGAGGGGCTAACATGGGGAGGTCTTGCAAAAGCAGAGGTTATTTTTTCACTCAAAAGTATAAATATTTGTTCAGTCACTTTTCCTTTCTTGTACTGATTCAAACGTCTTAGGTAGTATTGATGTACAGAAATTGTGGCTTTGAAAAAGAGAGCCAGCAAATTGTGAAAACAGTGAATATTGCAAATAGTTCTTCTTTCCTAGTTCCATGAACTTTGGGGTTTGGTCCCAGAGCTACAGAATGGCTCCATGTTTCTTTGGCAATGGTTCTGTCCTGTACAAAAGATAACAAACATTCAGGTGTTTGTTCTTGCACCATCTATATATGTCTTGCACCTATCCTCCATATATCAACAGAGCACAAGGCCATGGCAACCTGGAAAATGTGACCAATCTCATGTACCAATCTTCTAATGTCCACCTCCCCATAACAGGGGAGATTGTATCCTCTAAGCAGTAATGTGTTTACTTAGTACAGGTTAAATTTTCTTGCGTGGCAATTTAAGGACTAAAATCCCCATGTTTATGAGAACAGAAAAGACCTCAAAGAATAAAAACAAAGGTCCAAATGCAACAACAGAGTTTTCCGGCTGTGCTCCTACTGAAAGAAGAAAAACTACATGCAAAAGAGTCTGGTGTAGATTTTATGCCTAATAAGTATTTTCAGCTTTTTCTGTCTATATTCTAATCACCTTTTGTGTAGCTGATTTCCTTGTGATTTTGTTATTCACTACCTCTGTGTGGTATTCTTGCAGGGTCCTTGTCAGAAGGAGCTCTACAGAGCCCTGTATAAGTTGGTGAAGGCTCAGCAGAGAAGCAGAGGGGAGATTTACAAATTTTACTTGCCCAACTGCAACAAGAATGGATTTTACCACAGCAAACAGGTGTGTGCCTTTTTAGCCCTTTTTGCTCACAGCAGTGCTGCGACTAGCCTGATACAGCCAATCCTTTCACAGCCCTCTGCTCCCAAACTCACAAGTTTGCAGCAGGTTGTGAAAACAGGGATATTTAGTAGTGAGAGCAGATGGTTCGTCCTTCTCTGCAAGGTGAGCTGCATGCTGGTGGCTGTCAGCAATAGAGGCAGAAGTCTTTTCCCTTCACAGAACAGGTGCACTCAAAGCCTTTCACAAAGTATTTTAACCCTGTCTCTTCCCATGTACTTGTTTTGTTAGCATACATTCAGTTGACATTAATTCATAATATCTGCCATACTATCTGCCAAAACCCATTGAATATATAATAATCACAATGTAAAAAGTGGACTCTCAGCTCACAGGCAGTGAAAAACCTACATAGGCAGTGAAAAAAAAACCTCTTTGGAGGAAATTCAACCTTCTGAAAGCCTAACAAAAATACTGATTCGTGCTGCCTGTGGATTAGGTTATTTGCTCATTTCCATTATACCCTCAAAAAATCTATTTTAGTTACAGTGAGAATAATCTGCAAAACTAACTAAAGCTCTGAACCTCAAGCCACACCCTGTAACCACAGGTCATGCACACAAATTTAGTAGGTCTGCATAAATCTGTGTCACTAAGACTCCTTGGTTTTGGGCATGGCATCACGGTGTGACTCACGAACACTGTGACCTGGGATCTAATCAAGCATAAACAGAAACCTGTTTAAGCCCCTCCCCAAGAAAAAATATCCAAAACATACCACCTTATTTGTCTCCTTGCATGAAGAGTCAATCACTGCTCTCACCCTACCAGACTGTATATTCTGTCATCCTTCCATTTCTCACACTGGCACTGGAAGATATTGCTGTTTTCTACTGCTGTTTACCAAGGACTGGACAGTTTTAAATCTGAAGTTGCTCTTGTGATAGCTGAGCTTAGGTCTTGGTTCCCTAACCAAGTGTGTTGTTTGGAGGCTCTGCGGACCACTGCATTCCAAACAAGCCTGTGCATGGCAGGTCCCCACCTTCTGATCCTAATTCTGTCCAACACCTCTATTGGTAGTACTCACAGGTAGTTTTACAGTTACTTACTGTGATTTTTTTTTTTTTTT
>WEKY01032249.1:0-23646 GCA_013390045.1 Picathartes gymnocephalus
AGATGTGATAATTAAATAATCCTCATTAACTATTTATAAGCTACTGAGTGCCTTAGTGAACCCCACAATGTTTAACAGTGCAGAGGGGAATGAGAGCCCTAACCCACCACCTACTGTACTTTTGTAAGTCTCCATAAAATCCGCACATCTCCACTTGATAAATCATCCCACCTCTCTTTCAGGTTGGACCCTGAGATCTTCTCTACAGAGTAGGTTTATGAATCACACTGCAGACATGATGCATGCCTTATGTTTTAATTTTGCTGTGTTTCTGATTGGAGACAACTGAACAAACACCTGAGTCATCACCATTACAAGAGCTATGAGTTAGAGACAGATTTTGACATCCCAGAGATGAGATGGGAGAGGTACTTAGTGGGACACAGGGTGCTCTGAGAGTCTCCAGAATGTTTCAAGGAAAATTTTCTCATACAAACATGTAGAAAGCAATTTTGAGTGCACTCGTGTGCATTTGATGTTAATATATAGACTAGAAATTGCTTACAAAACAAAGATGGAAGGTGACTTCTATAAAAGTAACTATTAGAATGACTTCATTAACAAAGTAAAGAAAAAGAACAAGAGAATAAAATAATGTACTTTTAAAAGAGGGGCTTCTTCTAGAATCCTCACAAAACCCCAAAGTGTAACTGTCCCAAGGTCAGGAAAGAACAGGATGATTGATTAAAACTGTGAGATCTTCTGTGACCTGACCTCCAAAAGGAAGCGTAAATGTGCCTAGCTCTGTATAAAAGAATTGTAAACATCCTGACATAAAACACAAAAGCTGAGGAGTAAATACAATTAGATAAACATGATGTGAAAATCAGGAGCTGGTCTAAATACATGAATAATGGAAGAAAGACTAAGAATGTTAGTCTGTGCCCGATGGAGAAGAAAGATTTTCTTCCTTAAGATACCAAATAACTTGCACCCAACAAGGAGGAAAGAAGCTGCTGAACTGCACTAGTCAGGAAAAAATCCCATCAAATTTCTCCAATGGAAAAATCACATCAGTTTTCCCCAAAGACACGATAACAGGCTGTGTTGCTGTAAAAGATGGAGTAAACCTCAGGTCTCTCCTTTAAGGGAAACTTCTAATATCATTTCATCTGACACTTTTATTGCAACAGAAACATCTGCAAGTTTGGTGCAAATCTGGTCAAGAAACTGTGCTACTTGATTGAAAGATTATATGGAGTGCAAATATCCTCACAGGTGAGCCTGAAAACCTCTGACATTGGTATTTTCCACGGTAACATGCAAGACAAATGAGAGTGTTTACTCACTGCTTTTTTACCTCATTCCAGACTGGAAGGACTACCATAAGTTGAGATGAGCATTCAGGCAGTCTTGGGAAATGGAAACAGTGGTCCAACATAAATAGAAGACAATTATTTATACAAGAACCCAGAATTTCACCTTTGGTCCCACAACACACAACCACAGAAATTTGTAAAATATGTAATAAAAGCAAGACCTCTTCATTTTCATGAGGATGAACAGCTAGGACAAGAAGCAATGGGATCCCATCACTCTAAGGGCCACTCAGATTAGATGTTAGGAAACACTTTTTAGACATTATAAGGCTAATTAAGGAGAGCATTAAGCTGTGTGGGTGAGCTGTGGAATCTCATAATGAATCTGTAGGAACAGGTTAGACAACATCTCTTAGGACCAGTTTACTTGCTCTTGCACTGTTAGAGCCAGGAAGAGCTCTCTCACTCTGCCTGTGATCTTGCAATACCAGGACTGAGCTAAGGTAGCATGAGCCATATACAGATGGAAAAGGAATATTGCAGGGATCTACCAAGAGTCCAATACCTCATTTGTTACTGATGCTTTAGTTGTTGCTATTTTTTGCCTCGTACCCACACCCACATTCATCTTTGCCTTAGTACAATGGCTGTTCTGGCAAGTAGAACTTGCTCCTTGACCTTGCCCTCTGAGAGATGTTAGTTACAGCTGGGAAACACAACATGAGATGTAGAGTAATAGTGGTCTACCTAATGTTGACAGATTACAATTTTTAAAATAATAATACAACTATTGTTGTTATTAAGGCCTTTTGCAGGAATTGTACTGTATTTCCTAAAGTGGTGGGGTGTGACTAATTTGTGAGCCAGCTTTTATAAGCTGTTTGTACTTTTATGAAGTCACCATGAATCTGTAACCTGCCTATACATTTGTCTCCTTTGCAGTCATACCAAGTGATGCAAGGTCAGCTTGGGAACTGTGAGCAGTTCTGCAAAACTGAAGATGGAGTAATCATGTGTTCCTGTACTGGTGGCTGTGCCCTGGGCAATGACAAAACCTGTGTTTCTGTAGGTACAAAGTACATGTATTGAGGCAGCTCTTGGCTGCCCGGGAGCAAGGCTACGCCGAGGGTGGACGTCCTCAAGAGGTCCTCAAAAAAGGCAGCAGCTCTCTAGCCCACAGCAGCAAATACAGAGCGAGCTTGTAATCCAGAGGCGTCAGCAAGGACAAAGAGGCAAAGGAGGCCCAATGACTCCGAGTTCCAACAGAGCTTTATTTCCATCAAAGGGGTGAAGCCAAACAAAGCTCTCCCCCCCTCTGCAGGGGTTCTAAAAGGGAGGTGGATCTCAGGGGAGGGTAACTGTTAAGCCAATGGGGTAACCACAGGGGAGGAACATAGTTGAATTCTCCCAACAGGGAGACGGAGAGAATTCTTCGGAGGGTAGGCAGGGGAAGGGAATGACTGACACCTCAGGGGTGGATACAATTCAGGTAAGGGGTGGAGGACCAAGGCATGATGGACACGTGTGAAACCAAGTAACTGGGGGAAACAGGAATGAACCAGCTAATACAGAAAAGACTACCAACAAACCATAAAACCCACCACAACCATGTATAGTTCTTTCTATGGGACACATCACATCTGTACCACATTTAGGAAGTGCTGCTGTGTTGCAGTGCCACTGTAGCATAAATAATAATGTTAATTGTTCAGGCCTTTCACATGGCTTACTTGAGCTGTTAATAACAAATTTAATAAGACCTTAGCTGAAGGACATAATTTAAGTAACATCAAATTATGCAACTGTGACGGATGTGTGGCAGCACAAATAGCTCAAGAAAGTACTGCGTGCAATTGTGTGTGCTCTCTCAGGGGACTGCAAAATCCGTGTCCCAGCAGGGGTACAGCCATACCAGAAACTGGTGATTACAATGGGGCTCAGATTCCTCTTCTCCAAAGACTGAAATAGGCCTTTCATGTTATGGAGGATTTTGTTAGAAAGTAACAGGTTAGATTTTTGATTGATAAAAGTTGGTGTCTACTTTCCAGGCCTCTGGGAAGTGCTGAACACCTACAGATCCGAATATGTAGAAATCCAAGAAACTTCTCCCTTTACAATATACAGTTCACAGGGACTCATTATCATTTCAGTGGTAGTAACATAATGTGACTGAGTTTTGTCTCGCTTGTTTCTCCTCAAATATCACCTGCTCCATCTGAAAGAAATACAATCTGCCCTTCTCTATTCTTCTAACAACAGGTTTTCTGCAGTTAACATATAGCAACCTAAATACATTAATAACTACTGACACTGAATTGAATTCCATCAGTTTTGCCTTCATTCAAATTGAACATTGCAATGAAAGTTGGAACTACCTCAACAGTTCTGTGGCAGTATAAGCCTTACAGAAACAAGCCGGACTAGGAGAACATCAAAGCAAGACAGTATCAGAGTTGGAGAGCATTTTAAAAGCCTCTGAAAAAACTACCTGATTTTCTAGATCTATAAACAAGTATGCAGAAAAAAACCTAGAAAATGCGAAAACTACTCATGTGTCCACAAGAGTCTAATTAAATGTGCATGTCATTGAGTGAAATGAGTTTTCAGATGAAGCTCATTGAATTGGAAAGGCCTGCTTACTGTCATCAAAATCACTGCTGGTCTGATATCTTCTTGCTTTCTTTCTGACACTTCCTTCACCAGCATTACTGATATAATGATTTTGGCTATCATAAAGTGAATGCATTGCATACCCTACAAATTACAATATTGTTATATGTAATTATTTATATGAAATATTATTTAAATCATTCACAACTGAAAATATTTTAAATCTACAGGGGTAACTAATATTTCAAGATTAATAAAAACCTAACTCTCTTATCAGCTGAACCTGACATCTTCTGACTGCCTTATTTCAAACCAGAGAAAAAAGTATTTGTTTTGCAGCCAGTTCAGTGGTATATAAAAATTGTGAAGCAGATATTGAGATATTTGAGCCTCTTCAGAAAAAGTACTCTGTGTTGTACTTCAAAAAGTGCCTCAGTACATATTTTGGAAGAGAGGAAAAATATGTTACAAACTGGATTGTGGCATAAAATGTGCAATATTTTTCTCATTCCCTAGCTTCACTATATCCAGTTTTCAAGTGTGAAAGTCACTATTTGGGGATGATTTTTATAATGGAATTTGTTGATCAGTTTGAAAGGAATAGATCAGTTAACTTTGTTCTGCAATGATCACTGTCTGGTTTCCCCATAAAAAACTCAAAAAACACAGTCCGGAGTCTGTCACATTTGCATTCTTTCCCTGCCATTTTTCTCTGACACATCCTGAACTTCAGGCTGCTAAATGAACTCTATTCAGGAGTGACAATGCATTTTAGGTCATGGTCTTCAAGCCACAGATAGAAGTTCATATGTTCTGCATATTTCACTCCCTGACATGGCTGCTCCGAAGGATATACCCCTGTTTGAATTCCCATAGGACCTCTGCTGAAACCTCTGATTATAGTTCAGCCCTAAACTATAGAGAGAGCCAGCCTGATATGTGGAACTGTGGGCCATGCTTGCATGTGTCCCAGGGACTACAGGGAGGCCATGACACAGGGCTGGCACTTGCTGACCATTCCCTCATTGCCACCCATCTCTCCTCCCATCCAGCCTTCCATGACCATTTGCCCCAGTTCTGCAGCACTCCTGGTTTGTTCATAATCACTTGCAGAGGGCACAGACACCTCTGATGGGCTTTGATTGCTGTCTTAGCTCAACACGCATTCAGAGGAATCAGTCATCTGAACTTCTCCTTCCTCACCTCCCAGTTTGCATTGCCAGGCATGAAACACCATCATCAACATCCTCAGATGTTCAGAACCAGATAAGAACAAATTCTGTCTGCAGGGACACTTACCACAGCTGCTTAATTGCACAGAGAATTGCAATCCTCACTCAAAGCACATATCCAGACAAATCACCAGTGCTCTGCCTCAATGCTCTTTGGGTCTGCACAGACAGGATAGAGTTTTAACTCGAGTCATCCTGAAGATGCACTCTGAAACTTGAATAAGCTTTTTTTGCCATCCTATTTCAATATGTATAAAGGGTTTTTTTCCTATCATAAATGCAGAAGTCAATCTTCAAAATCTCCAAAAAGTGTGTCAGTTGCACAAGTCCACAGAATCCCTGTCTCCCACGGCTTGGAAGTCAGGTTGATGGCAAAAGCCAGTCCATCACCCAGTTACGTATGTCTGAGCTGTGGGTGGAAGATGTCAGGTGCGGTCTTTGCACTGGTGCTGCTGAGGTCAGGTTAGGACTGCCCTCCTGCTGAATCTATTGCAGAAGAAGTGACTGGTTGGTCAAAGGTCAATTTAGATCATAACATCTGCACAGAGCTGCAGGGCTGCTGCCCTGTGTCCTCAGTGGAGAGAGTCAGACAGAAAGACAGAAAGGAACAGGAGAATGCATTAAAAAGTCTGAATAGTGGGTAAAGTCCAAACGCTTTCTTATCTCTTCATTGTCCACTTCAAACTGCGCCAGTGTTCCAGGAGTTTGCCTGAAAAATCTGCTGTTTAGGTTTCTCTAAGAGCCATCCTTAATAATTTTATCCTGAACTCCATTTTTATCCTGAACTCCCCATCTCCAGTGCGGAGATGTTACTAGACAAAACTGGAGGGGAAAAAAACCAAACTGCATCCAAATGGCACAGATTCTAAAGTAGTGACTTTGCTTCATTTTTTCACAAGGGATGAGGGGATATTCCTCATCTCAGAGCAAAATTAAGCACCTCACCAACGGCCCTTATGCATCATTGAACCAACTAGAAGCTGAAGTGCTATGGTGCTGTCTGTGCATGTGCTCTGCCATTTTCTGGTTCTTCCATAGCCAGTTTTTTTGGTTGGAATTTTGGTAAGGAAAAGAATTTTAATATAGAAGTTAATGGAAAAGGTAAAAAACCGTGAAGGTGGAAGTAAAGACATAATGTATTTTAATAAATGAGATATTAACAACAATTGCTATTTTTAAAAATACATGCACAGAAACAGAAAATGTCGGAACTTGCATCTACAGAGATCATGGAATCATAGAAGGGCTTTGGTTAGAGGGGACCTTCAAAGATCACCTTGTACACTGCCTGCCATGGGTCAGGTCACCTTTCACTAGACCAGGTCACTGAAAGCCCCATCCAGCCTTGCCTTGAATACTTTCAGGGATGGAGCAAGTATCTTTTTCTCACTGCCAGGCCAGCAGGAGACTTGCACATCCTTGAGGGTAGGCTCACCGTCTTGTGAGTGCAGCACTCAAAGGAGAAAATCAGAGCTCCCTGGGGTTACATTCCTTCCCCCTGTTTGCTCCTCCAGGGTTTCCTGCAGTCTGTAACCAAACCACAAAGATGGTGCTGATATTCTTTTGAAACAGCTGCAAGTTCCTCCCACATTTAGAAATGCTGATGCACTTCGGATGTGGCAAGAAAAACCTTTATTTTTATTTCTGCAGGTGGTGAACAGACCTGGTTGATCTCAATTCACGTGTTTAGCTGAAATCAGTACCCATTTTAACTGCACTAAGCAGCTCACTAGCTGAGGTATGCATTTCCAAAAAAAGCATGTGATGAGTTGCTCAGGACAGCTGCCCTTGGGACATCATGCTGCAGCGGGGCTGATGGCCAACCCATGGCATGACACTGGTGGCACTGACATGTCCCCATCACTGCCCCATTGTAGCAGCGTGCCGTGGGTGGCACCTGCCGTGACCTGCCGCAAGCGTCTTCCCTAGCCACGGTCGGGCGACGTGGCTCTGACCCCCAGGTGCAGGCAATAAATCAGCAGAGGCAGGAGGGGCTTTCGGTGTGCTTTCCCAGCATGGTTTATTACGGGTTGACCCCTCAACCCACCACATGCTGAAAGGTGGCACAGACCGAGAGAAGCACATGGTAGTCGTGAACTCCGGTTATATGGGGACAGGAAGGGGGGAACAAGGGGACGGGACAACTCCAGGGGCACTCAGGGAAGAGAAAAGGAGGACTCAGGGCAGAGTTCAGGATGATATAGCATACTGAGGGGAAGGAACCACTTATAGCAGGAGGGAATAAACCAACAATAAGGAAAAGGGGAATAAACTGGATTTACACATAAAAACACGCCACAACACCCCATCTCTGCCTGGGCAGCTGGTCTGCAAACCACTTCCCCTGGGTTGCTGCACTGGACAGGGAACAACTTCCATGTGAACCAGTTGCTGAAGCAGGACTGACTCCCTCAACTAGTCCATCCTGAGGAACTACTGACTTCATATCTGACACTGCCGGCAGGCTTCATCCTGGAATGAGTAACGCTCCAAGAGGAAGGCAATCTCTGAACAGGGCTGCAGGAAATGGGGTGCAGGACTCCATAACATCACCATGTGCTTGCCATGGTAATTAAAGGGAAAAAGAAATCCCAGTAACTCTTTATAAAGAACACGTGGGGAAAGAACTGCCCTTTTAATACCCTCTGTTTATGAAGTTTTCCATAGTCATATGGAAGTTAAAATGTAAACCTGTTGCAATGATTTCAATACAGAAAAAGCAAAGTCAGTGCCATACGTATTGAGTACACTGTGTCCCACTCCCAAGGACACAGCTGCTCAGTCAAGGGATACCTTTTGTAAAAAAAATACCACAGTAAGAGAAAAATGACCGTGTAAACTAAGATCTTGTGAGAGTACAGCTTCTGAACCTCTGTGTTATTAATACTAAACCAATTTGAATAATTAACTTATACCTACAGGAGTTCTTAATTGACATAGGTTTAGGTTTGTGAAATGTAAACAGTTTCTTTAAAAAAAAAAAAAAATTCTGTGGAGCCACATTTTTGTGCTGAGTTCTGCAAAGTCCTGTGCTGACATCAAGTGGTGACATATTTTTCATGCCAAAGGGAGCCAGACTGGCTGTGCTGTGTATGCATGGGATGATACTCATTATCATGAGAAGGTAAAGGCAAGTAGTGCCAGGCCACTGGGGCACTACAGCAGCAGCCTCACTGGCAGGTGCTCTCGTGGGGATGGACAGAGGTGGGTGGAAAAGCAACACAGCCACTGCCGTGCAAGGCAAGGGGGTGAGGTGAGCCTCCACAGCGACTCCTGGGCACAGGAGGTTCTGTCTGAGCCCCCAGCACCCACCAAATGTGATCACTGGCAAAAACTCTCTCTTTCCTGGCCAAGAAAGCTCTGGCTGGGAGAGGTACAATGGGGCCTGGTGGCCTCAGGGGACGGAGGAGAGCATGGAGAGCTCATTTACTAAGGGAAGCTGGACACACAGTTATAATAAGAGGATGGGAGGCTGTATTAATTAGTTCTGCAGAAATATCTAAGAGGGCAAAACTAATATGTAAGGGCTGTGAATAAAATTAAGCTTGGTATTAAAAGAGTTTTAACTCCAAGTGAACTTCTGGAACAACAGCCTTGCGGAAGCTGCAGGAAAACCCTCCCACAATGGAGTTTTGAAGTGCAGGCTATTTTCTGCAGGCATTGGGGCCCATGATGTGAGCTGTAGCATCAGCCCTGGGTTGGTAGGGACTGGCTTTGGTGAGGGACGTGGTTTTTTTCCCTCATCGGCCTCAATACTCACTGAAGTTTGTTTTCAAAGCTGCAGGTGATGGGAAGTGAAGTTTTATTTGTGGATTTACCCATGGATGTTCAGATCAATCATACTTTGTTAAAAGAATTGCATACTCAAATAATAGCTCAAATAATACTCAAATAATTTATGACATGAAAACACAGAATGGTCTCTGTTCATAAGTGAGATTAAATAAAAAACCACTCTTCCTCTCACTGGTTGTTGCTCTGAGTGTAGAAATGGTTTCCTGTTCTTCCCAGGAGCCAGCCTGTGCTGACAGCCCTGCAGCACCATTGCCATTGCATGCCAATGGGTTTATCCTTCCTCTTTTCCAGGGCTGGGAAGCAGGGTCGCCCTGTCCACAGGGTGCAAGGCTCAGCAGCCCAGGGAGTGCTTCTGTCCTCTCCATACCTACACCTCCTTTCACGGACTCTGTCTGTCCGTGTGTCTCTGTGTGACTGGAATCCTGACATCTGGAAAAGCGTTCCATGCTCTCCTTCATGGCTGGGCATTACAAACCTAATAGTGAAAAAGAAAAATGCCATATCCATTCAGATGCATCCCTAGGGGGAAAATCACATTTGGGGGCTTGGTTGCTCCAAAAGCTGGTGGGATTTGTCCATTGCAGCTAAGCCTTGGTAAATGTTTTGTGGGGACAACGTGTAAAAGAGGCACATCATATAATTGGTCCCTGAGGTCATTGTCCAGCCTGTGCTTTGATATGGTACAAAGAAATGTTCATGCTGTTCGTCTCCACCCACGCTGTGTTACGGTAAGTGACTTCTGGGACATGGGAGGAACACCCAAATCTTGGAGCAGCGCTCAGTGGCACTGGCAAGGGGCCCCACTGTCAGCCAGGGCACAGAGAGAAAGGGCACTGCTGCACTCCTGAGCTGCAGGTTGATTTCCTTGGTTTGGTTTGGGTTTGGGTTTTTTTGGTTTTTTTTTCCATGTGTTGACGTTGCAGCCAGGATTTGCCCTTAGAGGTTTTGTTTTCTCATGAGCACCTGGACTTTAAACTTCAACATCTCTCCTGTAGTCATTTCCCACAAAAGCTGCAGGAATGCAGGCAGGCACCATTAGGCTCAGAGGGTAACAATGGCAAGGTGCTCTTGGATAATACTCTTCCTTCTCTCTGCCCTTTTCCTTCAGACAGAGCAGACAGGTATGGCTTTTGTTTCGTTGCACCTTTAATTCTGATTTGTGCTGCTGCTTTTCTAAAAACACCAGTAATTTTGTACCTTGTATAATGTTTACTTTGTAGCACAGGGTGAAATCACTGAAAACGGTCTGATTCTTATTTTCTTTACATTTCTGCTGTTTATTTCATGCAGCTAAGTGAAAACTGCTGAAGGCTAATGGGGCAACGTAGTTTTGAAGTACCATCTTTTATGCCAGGGTAATATTTTGTCTTTCCTTACAATTTTTAGAGTGTCCTAGATATTAAAGAGAATTTTGTTTTATATTTCTAGTTGCAGCTGAAATAAAATTAAGAGAGTCCTACAAAAGAGGCCAATATGCATGCTTGTTATAGCTTGAAGAGATTTATGTTTCTGTATTAATCCTCCATATTTTGTCAAAAATAAGGAGAAGCCAGGCAAGGAAGAAAAAGACGCTGCTCTCTTAAGAAAGTCAAAACACCCTGCAGCAGAAGTTCACTGCCAGTTGTGTTGGATGTGGCCAAACCACTGCACGGCAGAACTATGTGCTGGGGGTCAAAAAATATTTAAAATGCAGAACACAGTCATGAAGCTTTTATTTTTTTAACATCATATGCAAGTTAGTTGCTTATGGGATATCCTTCAAAAAGATAACTAAACATCTGTACACAGTTTCAGAATGATTTTGCTATTGCTCTCTTTTTTTTCCAGTTCTGTGGTTATTGATTACTTCAACCAGCAGTGTTGGGCCCCCAAACACTGTATAAAAGAGAAAAAAACCCCAAATGTTCCCAATGCCTCAACATATTTACTTTCTAAGCACAGAAGAACTGACAAACATGTGCTGACACACACAGTCACACATTGCTTCATGTGGAAGACAAGGCTCCAGGGTGGCACCAGTTGCCCAGCTGGCAGGCTGTTTTTGATGGAGGTATCATTTGCAAAGAGGAGTTTTAAGATCTGTCAACTCTCGTGTCTCTGGTCTCTCCTCTTCTTTACTTAGATCTAAAAGGTTACAGTGTCTTCCACATAAACAGTGGTATGTGGTACAGCCCTCCTAACTATGAGCATTGCTTTTAATCTCCTTAAGACAGAATTGATGGAGAACTCAGCCGTGTCATGGCTTTGCTTCTCAGCAAAAAAACATTGCCACAAGTTAAGACTGATGAGCATCAGTTTGGATCCACCATCATAACTTAATACAACTAATATTCACTTCTACCAATGAGTCTGAAACCCCTATGCAGTCTCACAAAATAGCCTCTGCCTTTTATAATAATGTTTTTCCCCTTTCCCTGGCTGTGCCACTGCACTCTGCTCTGTATGTCTCGTGCAGTAAAATAATGTGCCAGGAAGGACTTCGAATTCCCCTGCTTGGGAGCAAGTCAGGCATCGCCCAAAAGTAAAGGTCACAATTTCTCAGCCGAATTTGGGCTAAGACAGAAGAGCTCTTTAAGTATGTAAGCTTTATGTGCCTGAAACTCCAAATCAACCAAAATTATTTATCTTAAAAAAGAAGGTAAAAGTATATAAGGAAGTTAGAAATTAATCTAAGTACAGTACTTATGTTAGTGTTTTATTATACAATGTTCCAGTGTTTATATCAGCTGATGATGCAAACAGTGTTATCAAGAGACAGAGACGTGCCAGTTCCCTACTTCTGGAGGAGGTCCTTCAAGGCAGCTTGGAAAGAGAATGCCTAGAAGAGAGATGTACACATGAAGAAGCAAGAGAAGTATTTGAAAATGATGAAATGCTGGTAAGTATTTTGTTTTCCTGCATGCTCAATGAAAACTGCTACCTCAATCCCTTACTTATGAAACACAAGACTGCTTCGTTTGTTTGGGTTTCTCTCCATGTGAAATCTTTGCATTTGCCATCTCAGCAAGTAGCAAGTGGGTGTCTTCCATGGTCAAAATGGAAACGAGGAGGTCAGCTCTGATATTTTTCAAGTCCCCTCCTGAAAATCATGTGTCATGCTCCTTATATTAGTAAATCATATGGCTGTTGTCCCATCCTGACCACACACAGAAATACAGCTTCAGCATCCCTTAGGGACCAGCAGAGGCAAAGTGGTGTTGGTCAGCAGAAGAGCACCTGGAGGGCAGCACTAAGGAATTCCAGCCACCCCAGCCAGTAAATTGGATTAATCAGGGCCCAACTCAAACACCTCTATGCAAATGCATGCAGCAAGGGGAATAAATGAGAGGAGTTAGAGTTGTGTGAAGCACTGGAACAGGTTGCCCAGAGAAGTTGTGGATGCCCCATCCCTGGAAGTGTTCAAGGCCAAGTTGGATGGGGCTTTGAGCATCTGATCTAGTGGAAGGTGTCCCTGCCCACAGCCAGGGATCGCTAGATGAGTTTTAAGGTCCCTTCCAATCCAACCCATTCTGTGATTCTATGATTGGGATGTAGGGAAGCAATGCACCAGCAAGTAGTGGGGCCTATAGAAAGAGGCTCGCTTGGTGAGTAGCTGCAAATTCCCTTGCACAAGGGGGTCTCCTGACACGTACAGATGGATGCTGTGCTCTCGAATGGGAATCTGGGTGGAGTTTTGTTTGCAGGGAAAGCAGAGGAAACTGCTGTGGGACTGCCGATGGGCAACCGTGGTGCTTTGGGGAAGGGAGGGGTGGGCAGAGGTGTCCCTTCGGGGAAAGCAGCTTCAGGGTCAGCTACAGTACCCAGGGAAGTGCAGGGCACAGGTGGAGGTGAGCAGTGGTGGCCCCCAGCAGCTCTGCTCTGTGCTGACCACTCTGCCTCCAGCAGCACCTGCTGGGGGCCACGTGGGGTGGGACAGGATGGGATCACTTCCCAGGCTGCTGCACACCAGAGAGACAGTAGCCAGCCAGTTTATTCAGGAAGTTGCATTGCTAAAGGATCCAGCTGTTCCTCTCTGACCTGTGAAGTGTTGCTTTTCCTTTATAGCTTCTTAAGAAACAATAAAGTAAACAGTAGATCAAGCCCCTCCCTTCTCATGCATATTTTGCTAGCAGGGCAGAAATTATAGTCGTGCAACTTTGTAAACATGGAATCATTGTATATATTCTCTCATAACATATTTTTGTTTAGCAAAATATTTATAGCATATTACATTACTCGAGAATTAAAATCTAATTTCCTTTTTTTTTTTCACCCAGGAAATATTTTGGGATATCTACTATGGTAAGCTCTTGATTTGTCTCCTTCATAGTAGTGTCACATTATGAATATTATGATTCAGTCTAATACTGGTTTTCTAAGAGTTTATTCTGTGAGAAATAATCAGTCTCTGTTTGTCATGTCTGTAGTAAAGCAGAAGGAAAATTCTTAATGTGAAATGATTTTTTTAAAGTAACCTACAGTCAAAACCTTTAAAGTTGCAAAAATAATAAAAGTGGAAGGTGAGTAAAGGTTATCACAGTAAATAGGCTACTTCTTTTCCTGAATCTGAAGGTGTTCTGAATCAGCCTGGGACATGAGGAAGTGTGTTTTGTTGATACAACAGAGCAGCACAGTTTCACCACTAAAATCTCCCAAATACAGAATTAGCACTTAAACCTGAGCAAGATAAATAGATACTAAAAGCTACTGAGCTGTCTACAAACTCTGCACACTGGGATTGCATCACTCCCTGTCAGCTGCCAAGGTGAGAAACAAATCTGTAGAAGCTGAGGGCCTGATGTAATTAAATGCCACCTGAACAAAAAGCCTGTGGCACCACCTTATGGTGACTATGTCGTATTCCCTCCCTTTTTTCTGTATGCTTCATCCCAAGTTTCTCTCTTGTTTTTAACTTACCTGTTATTAATTTATAATCTTAGATTTAAAGAGTGGATAAGGAGGTAGCAAAACCAGCAGTCAGTAATAATTTTCTGCACAAGCCACTAAACCACTGAGTCCTGGGAACCACTGCATAGAAGAATCCCATCAGTGCTATAAATGTTATGAAGAATGATGCTAAATATCTGGCATTTTATTACCTCTGTGAGGGTGGGATTAATTTCTAATTTGAGTCATTGGATATTTGTACTGAGCATGACATACAGGCTTCCTCTCTAGTCTAGGAAGAGAGAAGAACAACCAGTTCAGAATGGTCCCTGTAAACAAGCTTAGCCACAATCAGGATACATTACTGACTTCAGCCTCAGGGGTGGCTTTCTCGCTGTAATTAAAAGCCATATGTTCTGTCTTCTTCCTAAAGAACAGCAGTGTGTTGTTTCCTTCTGTGTGATGTCCTCTTTAACATTTTGAAGAGTGTTGCCTTTGAAGAGAGCATTCTTTCTTCCTCACTAAACGCATTTTTTCATCCTTTCTTCCAATAACATCATTTTTTAGACCTCTGGTATCCATGTTGATTTCCCCTGAAAGTCCAGGGTGCAGTAGATAAATCTGCATTGTGAATAAGACAGCTGGGCAGAAAGGCTGAGCACGCACCTAACTGCTGGGGCACCCACAAGCTCTGTTTTGTACTGCTCCACCTTTGTACCTTCAAGTCAAATCTGATTTCGTGGCATCTTGCTCGATGTCTGCTGTCAGAGCACTTTGCCTGAGGTTACATTTGTCCCCAGCCCTCTTTTATTTGCAGTATAAACTTAGCCATTGATAATCTGTCTTTAAACATCACTTTCCAAAAGATTTTGCATGCCTTTTAGCAGTCTGCTCATATAATGACAATGTCATTGGAGACATTTCTGTTCTATGATGTTCACTGATTCTCCCTAGGTCCCTTATACGACAATATGATTAAATTTTAATGGTTTGAATTATTTGATCTTGAAAAATGTTGGATTTTACTTACCACCTTTTTATATTGCTGGGTGCTTATAGTTTAATCATTCCAGTAGCTTTCCAGTAACAGAAATCAGGCCGATTTCTCCAGATTTCCTTGAATCTTCTCTTTCCTCCTTTAATAAGCTGGGTGGTGGATTTATTTTCTTCCCAGCACTCGTTTCAGAGGCCTGAATCCAACTGCTTCAGGCTGCAGGGGTAACCCTTCCCTAGCTCCAGCTCCTCAATTCTGTCTGCTCAGCTGTGTAGGTGAGATTCCCCTAATTCACCCAAACCTCCTCCCTGGGGGCCTCCATTGTGCTTGGATATGCTGGTGGCATCTGACTGCAGATGGGTTGAAGGTGGTAAGTCTTTCAGCCAGTCTTTTAGTACATCTAACACTCAAAGATATGTGTGCCCATAGCCTAAGCAGATGGTGATTGATGGTTTTTTTCCCCAGTAGCTGGCAGAGTTTTCACTTTTCCATCCCTGAAATCAGCTAGGGCAGCTTGCTGACTGAGTTAACCTCTCTGACAAAGTCTTAATTTTTAGAAAGGCTGGGCAACATGTCCCAGGTTAGGCTTTTTTGGCTTGCTTACTGAGAGCCTACATCTACAATACGTAGTTGTTTCTTGGAGCATGTTTTCAAACTGTTTTGGAGTCATTCCTGTGGACAGCTTGAAGGGAAACTGGCAGCCCTGCTTGGTGCTTCACTCATAGTGAGGACACCCTCTCATTTCAATCTTCAGTTCATCAGAAAGATTAAGCTTGCTAGTGTCTGAGCTGCTGTATAATAATTGTGCAGATGTATAAAAGTTATATTTCCTCCTATTTTGATGTTGCTTGCTGTACACTTGCTATATAATTTTGATGCCAGTTTTTCTATCCAGTGCATATCAATCTAACATGAGAGACCTAAAACACCAGTCTTATATTACATTTGTAAAAAAGCAGGAACTGTAACTCAGTCCTTTTCCCTGGATCAGAGCATCCATCCCCCAGAAGCAGGCTCTGCCTCTGGGCAGCTCCCAGCCTCTCTGAGAGGGGCTACAAGAGTGCCTCTGGAAGCAAACGTGAGCTAAAATTACCCCAGTTCAGTGACACTTAGCCCATTTCCTTCCAAACGGCTCTCACAACACTTCTCTGGGTGGCTCATATGCCGGGATGGGGGCTGTGTAATTTGGGATCAATGGTGGTGGTGACTCTTCATTTCTTCAGGTGGCAGGAGGTGTTCCTCGAGCCCTTGCCAGCACGATGGTGTGTGTGAGGACAGCATCCGTGGCTACACCTGCACCTGTGCTGAGGGCTACGAGGGAGAGAACTGTGCTTTTGGTAAGGCATTGCCCCCCTTCTGGGAAGCCCCATCTCCTCCTGTCCCAGGGTGTCCCCGTGAAACCATACACAGCTCTCCCATGATG
Source organism: Picathartes gymnocephalus (assembly GCA_013390045.1). Lineage (NCBI taxonomy): Eukaryota > Metazoa > Chordata > Aves > Passeriformes > Picathartidae > Picathartes > Picathartes gymnocephalus. The sequence continues at coordinate 16,180 of WEKY01032249.1, forward strand.
CCAGTTACCGTGGTTTTGGTTAAATCACACAGTTCTGGGCAGAGCAGGGGTGATGTGTGCTGCCTGTCTACAAAACATTATGGCATCCTGAGGTTACACAGGCTGTCCCTGCACCTTGAGCCTCCCTTCCCCGGGGAGGCAGCAAAAGGGCTGAAACCAAACCACCTCATGGATACACCCCAAAGCCAGCCCTGCCACTGCCACCTGTGCTGCCTGGCTGCCTGTCCTGCTGTGGTCCTGAAGGACCAAGGCTGCAGTGCCAGGGTGGCTTCCCAGGAACCCTGGTGCCTCTGAGGCCACACACACCCACAAGACAGTCCCTCAGGACAGAAGGACTCCAGATAACTAACTGTTTCCAGTGGAAGTGAAAAGCATAAAGTAAAACAGATGCTTTCTGGCACAGGAAAACCCTGGGCTAGATATTACATTTTTATATCTGCCAGGTTCTACTTTCCAGCCCTTACATCAGTATTTCTGCTGGTTCAGAGGTCCCCTGGAGTGGGAGACGCCCTGGCTGCTGCAAGGCAGGGTCATTTTCTGTATAAGGGGTGTGACTGTGACCAGCTTCTGGGGGAGCACAGAAGGTGACACTGCTTGGACCGGTGCTGGGAACTAGATCATCTCAGCATGAGCCTTAGGCAGCCATGTTATACAAGGTTTTTTGCTACCTGTGAGCTAGATCAAATAGCTGTTGCTTTGTGCTAAAGATTTGAGTGAGCACGTTTCAAAGTTCACACTCCCTTTCTTTTTTTCTTATCTTTGGTGGCTGATATTTTAAACAAGTATGCGAAATGACAGCTATGTGTCTGTTCTTTCTCAAAACCAGAAACCTTAGCTGCCTTCTTCCTCAAGTAATACTTTTCTTCTTAATATGTGGAGCGGTTCCCCTTGCTGCAGCTACTTGGTGTTCTGTTTAAAAAGCCATGGCATCCTTCCATGGGTTCACATGGAAGGCCCAGTTTGACCAATGGCTAATGTTCCCCAGAACTCAGAGGTGCAGTGTCTGGTACAAGGAGGTGCAGTGGGGAGCACAGTTTGCAATGAGTCTGTGAATGCTGCAGAGACTCAGCTCTCTCCAATTTCTGCTTAACAAGGGAAAAAAAATCCCAGTGGTAAATACTACCAAGCCTGAGTCCCTACCCACGTCCACACAAAATGAATAAAAAATAAAATGTAGAGGACTCAAGCGATGAAAGGATACTCCAGGTGAACTGTTCCCAATGATTTTCCTCTTCTTGTTCTGCTTAGCTAAAAATGAATGTCACCACCAAGCAAAGGTAGGATGTGACCACTTCTGCTACCCAGGAAGTAATTTCTACCGCTGTTCCTGTGCTGATGGCTATGAGCTTGGGAAGGATAAAAAACAGTGCATCGCATTAGGTAGGTGTGAGCATGGAGGTACAGGGGGCACCTGCTCAGGGCTGGGGTGGGCAGGCCACCATCTGACATCCAGATGTGATAAGCCTGCTTCGAGCCTAAAGCAATATTATTGGGTAGAAAAAGGAATCTAGGAACCACAAAGATGCCAAAGTAATGGTAAGAGAAGGGCTGTTTGAGCAGAACATTTAAATATGAATCAGCAGTGACGACTAGCATCACCCTACATATCACTCACTGGACCAGGTTTTCCACTCTTGTGTTTGATAAAGTGTAATTCTGCTGAACACTTGTTTGCTTGGGAATGAGAATTCCCATCAAGTGACCAATGGTCTGATAAATGAAGGGAAACATTTGCTGCCATATTAATTAGCTAGAAGCAGTAGCCCTTTTCATTTCTCCAGTCTCATACTGCATATCTCATTCAGTCTCATCCCCTTACAAAGTAGGTTTACTGAAAACACAGAAGCATACATAGGCCTGTGTCTGTATTAGCACAAGTGGGGCAGCCAAATAGGAGTTCAGCTGTAGGGCCATGCTTTTGGTGGTGAAAGACTGATGTCCACACTCAGTGCACATCTCAGGTGGACTTTAACCAAACTGGCTTAGTTCAGTCCTGTGGACTAAGCACCTGTCAGCTGTGAGAGCACATCATGAGTGCTCCTGGAAGGTGTCTTGTGGTTTAGCTTCACCTGAACAGAATCCAGTGTGTCGGACCCAAATCCAAACCAACTGGAAATGTGACAAATGCAGATAACCAGGTGATCCAATCAAAAAGCACCTATTGTTTGAACCAGAGGAGAAAGGAATGCATGCCCCTAGAGTGACAGCTGTAACAGGGAAAACCCAGGGTTTACCTTGTCCAGACTGGGCCACAGCTATTTGACACAATTTGAATACAGGATGCAAAGATGAAGAAGCAAGCTGTGCTGATGGTTGGCTGGAGAGGAAGCCTCATTTCATTAGTGACAGGCACAGTGAAACCTGCTCACTTAGAAGCCTAACATGGTGACCCAAAATGTTCAGCCCATTGCTGAAGTATTATGACAACAATTGCCAAACAAATTATTCCAATTTTCACCGGCTGAGAAATTGTCATTCTCCTTTTCCTTTGCGCAAAAGCGGAACCCCAAAGTCACGCTGGAACAGTAAGGCATTTGCAGATATTGGCTATCTTGAAATGATACAGGATCAAGTTTTGATTTTATTTTTTTAAATTTATTTGGTAGATGCATGTGCATGTGGCAGACTTCAAGACAGTGGTAACCTTTTAAGTGAAACCAGGAAGAAAAGTGATGAGCGACTTCCTTGGCAGGTATTCCTAGCAATTCATGAAACCCATCACTTACCCTCACACGGACAGTGCTATCTATTGTCTTTTTGCATTTTCTTAGGTACTACTGCTAAACTCGGAAGGGAAAGGCTTCTGTGGAGGAGTATTGCTAAAAAGTAACTTCGTGTTGACCACAGCAGAGTGTGCCCTTCTGCACAGCCATTTTGAAATCAGGGTTGGTGCTGGTAGGTGATCCAACACATTTTTTCTTGCTGCAGCACATTTCTGTATTGATAAGCTAAATTTTATAAAAGCTTACTGAACTTCTTGCTGCATAAAAATATTGTTAAAGGAAAAAATATGCTATCATTTCATTTAAGCACCTCAGTGAAGTATGAGCTAGAACTACAGCTGCCTCACAATCCCCTTTACAAGGCAAGCAGAGACAAGTATCTCTCGAGCAAATATCTAAGTTCGGAACTCAGCACCCAGGGATCAGCTTAACATGGTGGATTTAGTGGTGGCTTTAGTTTCATGCCAAAATTCATGTAAATGTTGAGTATTTATCCTTAGTGCTGAAATTATGCATGCTCCTGGCATTAAAAAGCTCCGTGTATTATTCCTCATTTCCCTTTACTGCAGCAGTTTTGAGGAAGAGCACGTTTACTTCCTCTGCTGCACGTTTCTCAGCACAACCAGGCAGCTTGCATGCAGCTTTCAGGCCTCTGATTAATTATTCATAAGTGCAGTGAACTGTCATTGCTCCACAGGGCCTAATGGAACAAGTGGAACTGGGAAGACAGTGCAAGTTAGTGAGAAGCACATACACATCCGATATGATGAAGACACTGGTGAGAACAACATTGCATTACTACAACTTCAAGAGCATGTTGAGTGTGACAACTACCACCTTCCAGTGTGCACCCCTGAAAGAGACTTTGCAGAACACATTTTAATTCCAAAACTGGCTGGTACTGTCAGTGGCTGGAGAATGGAAGGTGATGAACTTCAAGGCGAAGAGCTGCAGGTTTCCTATCTTCCTGCTGAGGACTGCAAACAGATACTCAACATCAGCCTCACAAACAGGCAGTTTTGTGGGCACCTCCAGGAGGCTGTAGACAAACGCCTGGCTGGAGGAAGCTTTTTGGCTACTGAGTACAAGGGCACTTGGTTCCTGACTGGGATCCTGGGATCCTGGCCACTAGAAGATACTGACTGGGAAACATTGCTATTCACCAACACTGCAAGGTATATGATATGGGTTAAACAAAAAATAAAGTAAGACACAAACACAACCAACTCTCAAGCACCAAGTGCCTACCAATCATTGCAAGGAAACATATGGATACAGCCCCCATTTGACTCTACGACTATTTGCAGCAATGGAAGTTGCAACAATGACAATTTAACTCCAGTTTATACAGAAAAGCCTGTTTGTCTTTCCTTCTGCTGACACACAGTACTGTAAAAGTCATGATGCAGTAAACCTAGTTATTGAACTAAAAACTGTTTTAACTTTAAACTTCCTACAACTGTTCATCCTAAACCTCAAAACATGTTGAATATTTTTCTGTGATTTTAAATGTTGCTAGTACCCTGAGGTTTGATTCAGCAAATCCATATTATTTCAGGATCCATACAAGTAAAACTTACAAAGACATGGGGAACGTCAAGCTTTTAAATATCTGTGTTGAGGTAGGACTTGACACTTTCATCACGCTAAAAAATGCTTCCCCTCATACATGTTTTCCCTTATGAATGATGCCCATGTCAGTTAGAGGGTAAAATAAAACCCAACTATCAAAGACAGGAAAAAAAATGTTTAATTTCTTTCAAAAATAATTTTAGAACTCCAAAATTCCAATCTCATCAGTCTGGACAAAGTTATATTGTACCACCCCCAACAAACAAAGGAATCCCCAGGGTAGTAACACTTAAAATACTGGATCCAGTGGTAGTGTTTTCCCCAGAAGCAAAATGAAACAGAGTATGGATAATTTAACTACATGAGTTTTCGTTCATCAAATTAAACAAAATATGACCAGAATTGAAACAAATCCCAAAGCCATCTGTGGGCACCTACCACATTTACTCGAACTTGTAAGTATTAAAGACACAGTAAAACTTTTGGTGTCAAACACTTCTCTAATTTTTAGAGAGAGTTTGAAGAGAGCATTTAATACCAGTAAAATTATTGAGACTCAAAAAAAAAATGGAAACCATATAAGAAAACATTATTTCCATTCTGAAGAATGGATTAACACAAGTAACAAAGGCTGATACTTCTCTCTGAAGGATAAACACAGAAATAGTAACATGAAGTACTTTATAAAAGCTTTTAAGTAGTTTGGAAGGAATTTGGAATGCTTTGCTTTATTTCTTCATGAAATAATCTGAATGATCTAGAAAGCCTGTGGAAACTGCCATTTAAAAGTCAGCATTTAATTTCAATGCACTTTGTAACACTGGCAGTCTTGGTCATTTTGGGAAAGGAGCCACAAACAGTTCCTGGTATTTCAGTCCTGGACATGAACCAGGCCATTTACAGTGTCCTCAGGGTGACTGGGAGCAGCTCCACTGGGCAAGCTGAGTATCTGAAGAGTACTTGCATGGCTAAGATGCAACACTCAACAACACACTGTTGACAGTGGAGGAAATGGGTTCTGCTTGCTGACCACAAGCTTCTGATGCTGATGGGATATGTAGCCTTTAATGTGACCCTGGCAGAAGGAGAAAAAGGCAGTGTTAGTACTTAGAGCTGCTAACACAATCCCTACAACCAAGCAAACACCTACAAGCTAACCATAACAAAGCTGCGTACTGTACTACTGTACTTAAATATCCACGAGGGTCCAGTTTATCTAAGTGAGTCACCTGGGAGAGTAAGTAGAAGTTGGAGCCACCACCATGTTTGCGTACTAGGGGTGCTGTCACACCGACAGCCTCTTGCCAGGGCCCCTGCGGGTCTGCTTACACTGTCTTGAAGAGACAGAGCTCTACAGAAGTGTTTCTAAATTCAATCTTGTTCACTTTAAAATGAGGATTTTAATCAATTAGTATTCCATATCTAATAAACTAAATGACATAGTACTTCCTTTTCAGATATAGTGTTGTGACAGTGAAAGAAATCTCCCAGTGACCTAGACCACATCAAATATAATGTTTCACAGAGAAGTGTTTCGTTTTCTTGCTGACATTGCAATGATGGTTCCAACCCTCTGATTTAATACAAATATTTAGATTTCAAGCCTTCATCCGTCCATGAGTAGTTGAGATTCACTTAGAGTAAAAGGCAAAATGTGGAACAAAACCAAAGAAGTCTGGCTCTATTTTTTTGTAATTTGAGAAGATCAAGAGTCTCCTACTTCAAATGCAGAACAAACCTTTTTGGTGCCACTTAAAAGGTTTGTATTTTTAAATCAATGTTTACGTATATATAGAAATGTCAGTATTAAATTTGTAATGTGAAATTCCACTTCAATTTTAACTGATTCCTGCAAAAAAAGGCAGGAACTAGAGGAAGCCCTCACGACAAATGAAAACATTTCACTTTGAGCACAAGTCCCTCAAAAAAACCACAAGAAAACCTGGGATTACTGATGTATTTTTTGTCATAAACTGTTATTCTCTATCTAGTATTTTTTACTGTCAGAAGTCTGGAAGCAGCAGACAATGAGTGGTCAGCACTTACCAAATATATAAGGTTAGCTAAAATACACTGGACTTCATCAATATCAACATCATCTACCTGCATGAACTTCAGAGCAATCAGAAAAGCATCTAGAGATAGCTGATGGGTTTTGAGTAGTAAATATCTGAAAGAAACAACAGGAAAAATGTGTTATTGAGAAACAATCACTTAAAAATTCTGTTTCTTAGAAAAGTGGCCTTTCTACAATAAATTCACCTTAACAGGAAGTCAGCTCTCTCAGAGAGAACTAAGGAGCATGTACACTTCTACCCCAGTCCCAGAAATGTAGCTTTTGCTATGCTTACACTTTCTTGAAGAGATTCCTGTATGTTATGATTTTCAGTTTCTCAAGGATAAGAAAGATTCCACAACGAATAAAGAAGGTTTCATGCTTTGTCAGAGCATCATTCAGTAGGAGAAGATTTCCTTCACTGCAGGGATAAAGAAATGAAAAAATGAGGTCTCACCCCAATGAGAAAAGAAATTACCTAACTTGGTAGGAATATGCCTCCCCTGCCTTCCTCAATCACCCCAAAGAAACACTTTTTATTTAATACTTTTTGAACAGAAAGCAGCAAAACAAGCACCATACCTCACGGACTTTGTTACTTCAGCAAACTGCATAAGGTCATATTTTTTTAAGAGTTGAACTGTTGGCATATGGCCCTGAAAAACAAATGGTGTCCAAGTTTTCCAGGGTAAAGGCAAATGCATTTTAAATAGAATCTAGTAAGCTATAAAAATTTTTTGTTAGGAGAAAAAGAGGAATGTTTAACCACTTTTTTTTTGCTACAGAATAAAAAGACAACCCCCTGGTCCCTCTCACACACCTTGTAGCACAACTCACAATAACTACTGATTCATCATGATTTAGGGACTATTAGGGAAAAGCTACCAAACTCGTACTATCAAGATCCTGCCAAGACATGAGATTCAAATTTTATGCCACGGCTGTAGGATCTAATCTACTACAAACAGAAGAACCACAGCAATTCCAAGCATTTTCAAGGGAATACAAGCAGTGCTCTGTAACAGATTTTTTTCTTCTCTATGCCTCCATGTAGAAATAAAAATGTTCTCTCTAAAAACAAACACCACCACCACGCCCCCCTCCAAAAAAAAAAAA
>WEKY01032249.1:23679-33949 GCA_013390045.1 Picathartes gymnocephalus
AAAAAAAAGAGAGAAATGTTAAACTTAAAGAAACAAAATTAATTCTTATTGCTAGATCAGGTAAGACTGAACCATCTACAGAATGAAAAAGAAACTTTGGTTTTTATCCCCTGCACAGCAAAGATCAGAATGCACAGTGACTTGGTCAGACTTTAAATTTAGTTACATCATGCTATGGTGTTGCTAACTCCTTTCCTGGATGGAGGATTAGCTGAGAGCAGGATTGAGCTGCAGGTTTACTGAGAGCTGTTGGGAACAAAAAAACCCAACACACAAGCTATTTTAGTACAGTTTAAAGTTAGTGGTGATGTTGGGCTCTGATTTTGAAAAAGCAACTGTATAAACAATGACCTTTATCTAGTTTCTTTAATGCCTCTTGTACACTAAAACTTCTCCAGAAAAGCCACAGTAATTCTAGGCACTACCAGACCCACCAGTTTAAGGCACCCAGTCAGGACTGGGACGAAGTTTGTACGAAGACAGTTAATAAGTTTTCCTTTATCAACCCTACCAGTGATTGATCTGAAAACAATCACTAAGAAAGTCAACAAATAAAACAAAGAAAACAGAAGCCAATTACTATATACGCTCTACTTCCCCTTTACCCACTTGACACAGCAAGGGATTGGAAAGGGAGCACTGAATGGAAAAGGCAGGGAGGTCACAAACAGGTCAGGGGAAGGTGGAAAATGGCAACAGGTGATAACAACATTCTCCATGGGTGACTTTGGTAACAGGGCCAGAACAGGAAACTCTAAAATCTAGTTCCTGTCCCCTCAGTTACAATGAATTAATACTCAGCATAATCCACTAATTCAGGGATCCACAAATGTTAGCACAGCACATGGGAAAAGACAGGAACAAGAAACAGATATGCTTAATTCTTTTAATAGAAATATTAAATGATCAAATAGTAACAAGTCTTCACTGATTTTTCAGAACCAAAATGCTCTGCCTCATGACCCTTCTGACATGCCTCAAATGGGAAAATGTACAAGGTACAAATAGAAAACCCAAAGACAGGCTGTAGCTGTGGCAAACCCCTCTCAACAGTCCTCAGCCATCTGTTTGCACACCCTTCTTTCTTCCACCAGGTGAAAGAAGCAGACAAACTTGTTCTAGTGAATCCACAGCTTCCCTGGCAGTTGATCACTCTGCTACAAGGCAGAAGTTACACTGCTGAGTGCTTTTCCAACGAATTCAAATATACCTTTACTAAAGTAGTAAGATCAGGTTGCACCCTTAGAACGGGTGGGAGAAAGGTAGGGGAAAAGGAGGGACAGGTTGGTTTTGTTTGAGGGTGGGGTTTTTTTGTTTGGCTGTGTTCTTTTCCCCCTTTCTCCTTTCCTGTGTTGCTACAAATGACAACACTTTTTGCCGTCACATAACAAGGTGTGCATATGCTGGCTCTTACAGGGGTAAAATAGCCTCTGAATTCCACTAGGGAAAAACCAAGAAAACACTGAGCATCTGTTTTACTATCTGCATGTGTACGCCCTTTCCCTTATTTAGGAAAGTAATATCTACTCACCAACAACATTTTTACTGGCAGCAGGTAGATCAAAATCATTCTTTTGTTCTTCTGGCTTGATCGGTGACAGTGCTCAAAGGCAAATGACAGATACTCTTCAGCTGCAAACACAAGTAACATGTATCAACCACAAAAATGGATTAAAGCAAAAATGGATTAAAGCTGTAACCCAAATTCCGTGCTCAATGTCCATCTCTAGCTTGAACACATGACATTTGAAATTGTATTAAAAAGAATCACACCACTCAAATTACAAGAAGAAAAATAGGAGATTCACACAAAATACAAAGCAGTACCAGAAAGGTAAATTCTCCTTCAGAAAGTCAAAGAAAACTCGTCATGGTCTTAATGTCAGACATTACAGTTACAAGTAATATTGGAATTTTCAGCTCATTTCAGTAATATTATTGTGCTCCTATTACAGAAGCAGAGAATCTCAAGAAGTGCTGATAATACACTCTATTTCCTAAATTCAGATTAGGTTCTTCAAGAGATAAAAGCTGAATGCAATGCACACATCTCTTGAGCTGCAGAAACGTGCTAGAGAGACCACACAGCATAACAGCACGAAAATCTCTCAGCAGCTTCCACTGATAAAGACAAAATAATAAGCCAGACAGGCAGAACACATTGTTTAGAGTAACAGAACCAGCTCCAGAATAGATGTTGGTCAGGGGCTACAGTTAGTGATGAGGCTGTACATCTTAGCTCCAGAAGCATTTCTGTTACTGAAACTACTAGAAATCTAGGAAATGCAGTTTCTACATCTTCCAAGATCAATGCATCAAGAAACTAATTCTACATTATAGTTCGCTGGATATTTCCTACGTGGCACACAGCAGCTCGAGGAGTTGAAGGCTCCTCTGTGAAACTTTTACAAACCTATTCTGTTGGATGCTTACACATTTTGTAATGCACGCACATAATGCATAAGACTGCAGGGAACTTCGTGACACAAATATTTTAAAACTGGGCATACACTACAATTAGAAATGTCATGTAATCTCATCTCTCTTTTGAGTCAGCCTGTGGGCCTTGGACCTTTCAGCATGACTTTTTCTTTGATCAATGCAACTACAACTACACCTTCTACTTACATTTTGAGTCACACAAACACACACTTTCAGCCAGATTTCACGCCAAGCAGCAAGATTTTAAACATGTCTTACTGGCACACAGTACCTTGCTTAAAGTCGCTGTCAAACATGGCCTTGCGTCCAACATAGTATTTGTATGTAACTCTCTGTGCCATACTGTACTCATCCTTCAGATTTGAGCTGTCAATTGCTCTAATTAAGGGCTTACAGAGATGGAGCTTGTTGATCTGTTAAGAAAATTTGCATTTTAATCAGAGTGTAGAGAGATGATATCATATAAAAACAGGGTAGGTTTGACTTAGAATGTGAAATACAAAACACAGCTTACCAGACTTGAACCCTACCTTAAAATAAATTTTAAACAGCTGATTCACAAGAAACAGCATGCCCCACTTTTTTGAGTCTTCGATGCCTGCTCGACTGTCGTAAGAAAAAAGAAAACAAACATGCTAGTACTGAACATTGTAAGAAAATAAGGACTTTGCCCTTACAGTAAATTCATTCCATAGATATTCACTCCGTAGCATTTTTAGGGTAAACATAGGTGTAGCTCTGCTATATATTTCTCAACATAATGCAAAGATGTCATGCAGAATATTATTTATCTGCATCAGGGTCCTCACTGCAGTCTGCAGATAACACATACACAAGCACAGCAGTGGTTTATAATACTCGAGGTGAAAGAAAGAATGGAAAAAAAGCATTTTTTCCACTTCAGAAGTGTTAAAATTGCTAACACTGGAAACCAGAGTCACCTCTTTTCCATCTAATTCTAATGGAGCAAACTTCACAACTAATAGGGCACAGAAGCATTAATCATCTTTCCTGAGAAACAGAAACATAATCAGTCCCTCCCAACAATACCTGCTAGGAATGCTAAACCTGAAGTTAATAGCCAAGAGAGAACACACTATAAATGAAAAGAGACAAGCCCCAGAAGTGTTCATTCTAAGACCCATATATGGTCTAAGTAAGTGGGAAAATATAAAGCAAAGTTCATTAAGTTCTTAATAATTGAATAGTGCAAGTTCAACAGAGGATCTTTCACTTACGTGTCACTGGCACAGACTCGAAAGCAGCTCATCAGCAGTTCTGCTGCTTTTTCCAACATGTCACCAACTTTGCTCTTCCCTTTCTTCACAAGCTGTTGATCTGCCTAGCATTGCACAGCAAGAAACAACATGCCGTTCTACATTGTGGTTCACTGGGTTGCAAAGTTTAGCTCTTTAATACAGCATTTTATAAAGTATTATAGCAAGAGATATGTCGTGGCTGCTATTTCCAAAATCTAGACGGCAGTCAACCTCACAGAACAAAAGAAAACACTTGGAGAGGCTCCTGGACATGCACAAAGCCCAATGCACAAAAGGACAGTCCTTTGAAAATAGCACTGATCACTATTACCTTTAGTACCACTCAGCTGAATGCAGGTCTCAGAAACCTAAATTCAGGTTTAATACCTGAACTGGAGCATTAACACTTCAAGTCAAGTGTACAAAGACCAAGAGCCTGGAAAAAATTATGGAGTTTGGGTCTTAGAATTTATAATTCAGTTTCTTGCCACAGCCACAAAGACTAGATTTTATTTCTAAACCATATTCAACAGTTTCCAGTAGTAACACACACTGCTGGGACCCGAGACTTCCAGAAGAAAAATAAAACATATATTACAGCAGCAAGAGAAAAAAAATAATTCAGCTGTCAACATATGGGAAAGATCCATGCACTGACTAATGCAGAACTTCAACAGAAAAAATACAGCAAGTAGATATTTATTACATGCTTTCTAAAAAATTTTATTGTAGTGTTTGCATTCTCACTACCTGAAACGTAACAAAAATAAATGGCAGAAGTCTTCTCTGCATCCAAATCCTCTGAATACACTAAGGTTAGAAAACAGAGTTCAAACACTTCCAGTATGACTGATTCATTCTCATGCACCTCAGAGATACAGATTTCCTTCATTCAGACTGAGAATTGAGACTTGTCACAGAGCAGTCATACACATGAAAAACACTCCCTGTGCAAGCATTCCACATGTATAGTTTTGTGCGTAAGTGGGCACAAGAGAGCGATGAGGGGATGACCACTGAAAATACTGGATATTGTCAAACTCTAACCTAACTTGAACTCTAGCTTCAACTCTTCAGGTAAAGTGACTAGGAACAAAATCACAACACAGCCACTTACCTTGGCCTAGCAGTTCTCAATAGATCCCTACACATGCTACTTCAATTCACCAGCCCGAGAAAAATAATGTAAATTTGGGAATTATTTGCACATCAGTAGTTGTATGGGCTCACCAATGGCTCCAAAGCGCATCAGAAGTGGTGCACCCATCTGGAAAAGGGGAGCAGAAAGCTCCCTCTTCAGATCTGGTGAATATCTGGTTAGATCAGCTTGGTTGTCTGTGATACCTCCAATTTCCCCCAAATCCCAGGGATAACATGGAAATTGTGACTTATGCCACATGCTACTCAAAAAAGGCAACAGTTACCCGTCCGTAAGTCCTAAGCAACTGCTGGGAGTTGCATTCAGGTCCTCAGAACCCCTCTAGTTCCATCTGCAAATGGGATGTGGGCAGACCGAGCAACCATGTTTTTCAATAGGACTGGATGAATTTAGTAGGTCAACAAAATCCTAAACAATGAGTTAAAGAGAACTGAGCAAAATTAGGCTGTGTAATAAAGTCTAAAAATATTTCTACTGTGGAAATACCAAACAGATGAAAGCAATGAGGTTGCTAATCAGATCTACTTACATTATTAGCAAAAATCCGAAGATCAAGGGCTACAGAATACATGATAGGTAAGGCCCTGGAAAAGAAAATCATAGTATACTTAGTAGGTGCAAATCAAGCAGTAAGTAAGACATGAGAAACAAGCAATTTATCTTTTTTTTGCTAGTTGGTCATACAATTAGGAAAGTATATGTTAATTTTTAAATGAAGAAGGATGCACTTCTTAAAAGGACAGTTCTTCAAGGTCTCAGCATTTCAGAAATCCTATGCTACAATAATTATTTCTGAAGTCTTTTTTACTGTGGCTTTAATAAAATACCACTTTTCTTTGAAAAAATCCTTCATCTATTTACATATGGACCATTCTACATAATTAAGCTCAGATGTTTAGTTTTCACACTTCTGGACATAAAAACTCAACTAGGCAACAAAGCCTATTAGGCTTGATTTTAGCATCACTGGGGATAAATAAAAACTACAGATATAATTTTAGTTTATACTACTATGGTATTATACTAGGAAAAGATAAGTCTGTTTTCTAGTAGCTTTCTATGATGTACTGACCAATTTTCTTCTTTATGTGCCTGAAACGCTCGCAGGAAAGATGTATTGTATTTAGGAAAATTTAAAATGCCATGAAATAAAGCACAGATTAGAGAAACAGCTGTTCACTGGTACCATAAATGACTTCATGAAAGACCAAAAATCAAAAAACCATCAAGAAGTTGAGGAGCTGAGTTGCAGTATGGAAGAACATGAGCACAGCCAGGCACTCCTTTGAGTGGCAGCAACAGTAAGAAATACTGGCCAGAGATGAGATAGAAGCTTCTTTATCATTATCTTGCCCTTTAGCCAAGTACAAACTGCAAGGTATTATAATGATTTGAGACTCTTTTATATTCTGGGAGAAACTGGTATTTTATTTCAGAGCCAAGTAAAAATTTCCATCTTAGCCCTACAGAAAGCTGGAAGAAGAGCGTGCATTTCCTTGCTTAGAAACCTAAACAGCTGAAGTGTATCTGGAAGCAGACCACATTCTCGCAGATTTTTAAAAACCATAAAGAGAACTTATTCTACAAGAAGTTAATCTGAAAACAATACACGAGATTTATGGAAAAGGATATTGGACAATAACTGTTTGGCATTTGTATGCTTCCACGAAGTCATGGTTTCCAACAGCATAAGTACACCTGCCAAAGAAAAGGTGCATCAGTGCATCAGAAAATATACATAAATCAAATATTTAATTTTGTGTCCTACCAAGCATGAAGTTTTAGAGTTTAAGACACAAAGAAATATTATTAGAAATATCCCTAAAAAACAAGTATTTTAATAGAGCACCCATCTTGATAATGGTAGAAAACAGATCCTAGCGATGAATTGGTTTTTGTTTTATATAAGTTAATGCTTGTTGAAACTGTCACTAAAATTAAACTAAAAAAATCCAAGATTGTTGAAAGAGACTAGATGCAGAAAATTATTAAGTAAAAGCCTCACAGATTTACTTAGATACTAAGCTCTCTTAAGAGTACTTTTACGATTAAAATTTCCTTTTAAAAATATTTATTTCCCTTACTTATTTCACTCTAAATTCTTGTGTAGCTAGTCGGCAGAGCAAGGGAAACACTGTCACCAAAGCTGTGCCAATGGCCATGCACAGATGACAGCCAGGTACATAGAGCAAACTTTATATGGAGAGGAAGAAAGTCTTTATTTCCTGCAATTCTAGCATTATTTATAAGAATAATTAACAACAAGTTTTCAGGTGTAAGCCCTTTAAAATAAGCAAGTAAACTTAAGGATATCCTTCCCCATCCCTGCTGTACACCTCACAACAGACTTTACATTCCTGGCCCATCTTTACCTTAAGTGAGCTGCAAACATTTCATCATATGGTGATTCCAAAACTTGTTGACACTTCTCCTCTGGAGAAGGAAGCTAAGTGTAGAATAAATCAATAAAACATTAAAGGAACATCCAATCCACCAGAAACAGAACAGCATATGCATATTTTGTCATGGCAGTTCTCACAGATTTGTTAGGGTTGGAAGGGATGTCTGGAGATCATCTAGTACGCATCTACCAGAACTTTAAATTACATTATCAATCATATCCAGAGTAATGAACTGCTAGTGTGCATTCTTTCTCCATAACCTGAACAGAGCCAGCCTTAAACAAAAGCATGCAAAACACATAAACACCAGGCCCTTACTACCCACTGCTTTTTTTCTCTATAGTGCCTTCCACTGTGCTATGCTAGTAACTAATGCAGACCTAGTCAGAAAGGACATTCAAAACTGTATCTATCCAGAAAACAATTCAAAGTGGAACACGAAGAGCTAACCAGAAAACAAAAATTATCTACAGTATCCTTGTAAGAAGTAAAGGGAAGCAAACCTACAAGGGGATCCTGCCCCGGCCTGTGAAACAGATTTCTGAGGTTTCTCTCCAAGGAAAAGGAACCCACATACAGAGCTAGGAAAACTGAAAGTAAAGCGAAAGGTCCAAAAAGAGATTCTCACCTGTAGCCTTGGGTTTGCAACGTGTGGATGTTTAAAAGATACTAATTCTGCACAAAACGTTCCATCTCTGGTCTCAATGGCTTCTTGTACCTACCAAAGTAAACAGTCTCATTACAGAATAAAATCCAGCAACGGGCACACAACATGTTTACACAACTACAGAAGCCACCACCTAATTACCACTGCTCATACATATTAATATCAAATCAAATGTGAGTTTTTAAAGGTTTAAAATCGAATAAATAATTTTCTATTTATTTCCAATACACCTGTTTTTCAAAAAGGTCTCAGGGAGAAGGTAGAGAGAATACCATTGTGGTTTTTTCCTTATTTGTAGGACACAAGCACACATATGTACATGGGTTTAGCACCATAAAACAGCAGCTGAGAGCCAGATTTGGTTAAGATTTTTAAAATTCCAGTTGGACTTATAGGCATCTACCATGTATGTGAAGGAGCAATCTTTGAGTAATGCTTTAAAATGAAGACATATAAAATGAAGATTTAATGTGTAGATATCATTCCAAAGGCAACGTCTGATATTAGACTGATATTCTATCTATATAGAATGCTTTTGAAATCTGATAAGATTGTAAATATTATATGCTGTGGGAGAATGTTTTAATTCTGCTTCCTGGTAAAGATAACTTCTTATAAAAAATAGTCTCCTTGGACAGGTTATTGTGACATCAAGGTAGAAATTTCTTCAGTTATGGAAGTAGTTTTAGGTATTACTTCTTAAGAGTTCCCTTCTCGCTGCTTGTGCTTTACTTGTCATATTTTTGTGTCCCAATATGAAAAAAAAAATCTTTTTGATGTATGGAAAGCTCATACCAAATGGGAAAAAATCCCATAGACTAAAATAGCAAAAAAGGAGGGAAAATTAACTGCTTACACTCTTTCAGAAGTTTGTGTTTAGCTTTTATTTCAGGAAAAAGAAGAGATAATTTTATGTTTGCTAGATAGTTTTTCATATTGAATGTTCAATGGAGTGTCAACCGAACAAGATGAGAACAGAGCAGGCCGCTGTCCTGGGAGATCTCAGATGCTCCATTTTTGGAGACTAAAACCCAAAAAGCTATTATCTTTTTGTGCTTTAACTGATGCCAGATGAAGTGCGATGGTGACAGTGATGAGAATACGATGGTCCAGCAAGAACCATCCAGAGTGGACACACTAAAAGCTTGTCACTGACAGCTCCGGCCAGCTTCTGCCTCTCCATCCTCCATGTCCGCACCCGTGCACCTCAGATCCCTGTATTTCTCCAATTCCTGATCTGTACTTGTTCCTGGACACACACACAACGCTCCGTGGCGGTTCTTACAGATAAATTACCTCAGAAACCTCCACACTTTACACGCACTCCAGGTGTACACCCTCGGCACTCAGACGGCGTGTGCTTCGTACACACTGAAGAAGTATATTTCTCCACCACATCACTCATCCCACGTTCACTTATTTCTTAACCAAGGCAGGACATTTACAGCAAAAAAAAACACACCCGCATACTCAAACAGGGCCCACAGATTAATAAAAAAAATAATTAAAAAATCTTGCTTACTTGCTGCAAGTACTGATTTATGGTGATGTGCGCCATTAAAGGGTAAGGAGATGAGGCGGGAACCCCACACCTGTCCCACCCTGCGAGCCCTGGAACTCCCGAACTCCCTCCGCGTTTCCGGATCCCGGCGCGTCCGCAGGCGGCGGGAATGGCCCCGAGAGTCACGTGACAACACCCCCTCCCCGCGCCGCACCGCCCACCGCTGCTCCGGGGCGTGGCTTCGCTCGGGTAGCCAATGGGAGTGAGTGGTGGGCGGGGCAGAGGGCTCGCGTCACCGGCAAACCGCGTGCGCTGGGGCGCACCGCCCACTCCTGCGCGGGGTCTGTGTTGACGGGTGGGGCTGTTACTGCTGTCCCTTGTGCCCTCCATGGGGCAGGACCCCAGTGGCGGGGCACCCCAGTTACTGCCCCGGGAGAGCGCTGGAGGCTCGCCTCCCCTCCCTGCGTGCTAGCTCCGCTGCCCGCGGGGAGCGCTGGAGAGGGGTCTCGGTGAACTTGGGTCGAAAAAGTTGAATCGAGCATTAAACTCCCGAACAGGTTGACTCCTAAAGGCACTACCGCCAGGGAGATGTGTGAGACAAGGACAGGCTCCGTGCTCGTGCAGGCTGCGCTCGGTTGGGTTTGGGGGGTGCCGGTGAGCAGGGCGCGGGCGGCCTCTCGGGCTGGTGGCTTTTGTGGGCGGGAAGCGCGGCTGCTCCTGGGCTTTCGTTCCGGCCGCCCTTCGGGGGGTACCAGCAAACAGAGCCAGGGCAAGCGGGGGACACCGAGGGGCTGCTGCTGCCCGGGGGAGGCTGCCCCGGCCCGGGAGCCATCTTGTGAG
>WEKY01032249.1:33956-57295 GCA_013390045.1 Picathartes gymnocephalus
GGCGCAGGCGGGCGGGTGGCTATCGCTGCCTCCCGCCCCGGCGGCACTTGGCACCCGCCCGCGGGCAGTGGGGGAGGGCAGCTGGGTGGTGGTGGTGGCGGCGGAGGAGGAGGAGGAGGGGAGCGGAGCGGAGGCGGGGACCAGCCGGGCCCGGCCCGGCCCAGCCCAGCGCGTTGCCCCAGCCGGACACGGGGCCCGGGGCGGAGATGGCGGACGAGCCGCAGAAGAAGCCGCACTTATCGGCCTTGGTGGGACACACGAACGGGCTCACCAAGCCCGCCTCGCTGGCCGCCACCGCCACCCGCGCCGGGGGAGGAGGAGGCGGAGGCGCGACCGCCTCCTCCAAGAAACTCGTGATCAAGAACTTCAGAGGTGGGTACGGGGCAGGCTGGGCCCTCTGTCCTGGCAGGTGCGCCCGGCCCGATCTTTGTTTACCGCGGCCCCGAGCGCTCCCCGCCCCTTGTCCGTGGCCGGGCCCCGGGGCGAGGGGCGGCTGCCCCCGGGCTGGTAACGCCGCCGGCACCGTGCCCGTGTAAGGGCTCCCGGGGACACGCGTGGGGCTCCGTGCGCGGGGGCAGCGGCCGTAGGGAGCGGGCAGAAAGCCACCTTAGCGTCAGCGCCGATTAACGCCAGGCGAGGGTGGTTGCCTCGCTAAAAGTGACACGGGCGTCAAACACAGCAGCCGCCGGGTGAAATGCGTCGTGCAAAGGCTCGGGTGGAATTAGTGACCCCTCTGGGTGTGCCAGAGTTACATGGCCAAGCGCAGAGTGGCTTGGCAGAACTTGATGGAGCAGCAGGGAGAGAGACATTGCTGCAGACTCACGTTGGGTGGCCGTTTATAAACTACCTGTGTTTTACTTTACAGAAAGACCCAAATTACCAGATAATTATACTCAGGACACCTGGCAGAAACTTCATGAAGCGGTGGGAGCAATACAGAATAGCATTTCTATTAAATACAACCTTGAAGAGCTCTACCAGGTAAGCCACAGGTTTTGGGTTCAGGTTTTTTTTTGCAAATAAACTACTTCGGCACATATTCAGCATAATGTATTTTGATTTGTTGAAAGCTGATTGAATACTTTGGAACATACTCTGTTTCTAGTCAGTTTCTATATATTAGTTCCTCGGAGAGCTACCAGCATCTGGGCCCATGAAAAAGCAGTTTATGTTGGGAGTCACAGAAGGCTGTTTCTGGGCAGGGCTGAGATCTAAGTCTTAGTGTCTTCAATACTCTGCCCACTCAACATGCTGAAAACAGGATATTATTCTAACAGGGTTATGAAGTTATATATTTTATGATAATTTTTGTACACGCCATGGTCTCTTGTAAATAATAATGTTGAAATACTTGATGTTATTATATTGTAACATTACACTTCTATACCTTTTGGGGAATGAAAAAATCTTGATTGAGCACGCAACAAGCTGTCAGTTTACCGACATTTCAGATTACTGTTGCATTTTCATAACAGTCAGGATATTAGTTTTTTTATTCAAGTGGTGAAAGAATTTCTGGAACACCTGGACTACTGGAGCAGGTGCTAGG
Organism: Picathartes gymnocephalus; assembly: GCA_013390045.1. Lineage (NCBI taxonomy): Eukaryota > Metazoa > Chordata > Aves > Passeriformes > Picathartidae > Picathartes > Picathartes gymnocephalus. Next base: position 35,506 of record WEKY01032249.1, read on the forward strand.
GAAGGTAAAAGAGAGACGGAGTCCTGAGCCATTTCTGTCTACTTTCTCCAATTCTGTGTGGTTTAGTTCTATGTTATTTTAGATGTATGTGCTTTGAGGTATTTAACTGAAGTAATAACTTTTTAGAGTGGTCATGTTATAAAAAATTACTGATGTGCTAAGTTCTGCTACATAGCATAAGTTAGTTATGACTTTTCTGTGGGTGCAGGTGGTTGGTTTGCAGATTGATGTCCTTGCCAGATCAGGACTGAAAACATTATTATGCACACTTAAAATTTTCTAAATGTTTAGTTGAGGTACAAAGGGCAGACTGTGCAAGACGAGAAGGCTGGTAGTCCATACTGGGTCCCTGTTCAAGAAAATCAGGATGGGTTTCAAAACTGACTATACTTGTCTCTTGTAATATAATATATGGGTCTAAAATGGCTGATTATGTAAATGTATATTGACTTAATATAGGTTTTTCCCTTTAAATAGAAAACCTGACTGTAATATATTTATCTATTAATATTTGCAGAGTTTGAATGACATAATGCGTTTTACTGTTTTAAATTCAGCATTTGAAAAACCCTGCTTTTTCATGTCTTACAAAAAAAAAAAAAAAGCCGCCCATAGGTGCTTTGAGTGTTACCTAACTTGTTTGCAGAGGCTCAGAAATGAGATTATAGTAATATGGCTATGAAATCACTAGGGTAGATGCTTGAGTTTTGGCAGAAGAGGAGAGAGATTTCAGATAAACTGTGAAAGGAGAATTGTACTTGTTGCTTTTTCTCTTTGCCTGCTTAGTTGTAAAAACTGTGCGAGGCTGGTCAAATAATCCATAACGCATCAAATCAGGAAGATTTCTGCACAGTAGGTGGTGGTGCTAAGACAGGTACTTATTCTCCTGCCAGAGGAATAAAAGATGAGGTTCAGCATCCATTGGAAACCTGATCTGTATTTACAGATCATTTTAACTGCCTGTTGGTGAACACAGAGTCATCCACAGAGGAAAATATCTCTGGGTGCATCAGTTCTTACTATCAGGCCGTTTTGGTGGGTTTTTTTGAGTCTTTATCTGACATTATGGGAGGAAGTGAGAGGCCTGCTAGAGTTCAGAGCACTGAGCAGGCTGGTGTACCAGCCTACAGTTGAACCTTCTGATTTATTTATTTAATTTGGCACAGTGGCTGAGGAGAAACTGAAGCACAATGATGAGGCTGTGTGGGAAGCCTGAAGGATACTCCTTTCCAGGCATTAGAGGCAGCATGGAATCAGGCATGGAGGTGCTTGGCAGAGATGCAGTCAGTGAGCAATGGGAGGGTGGCAGCCAATATTGTGTGACTAAAATAGAAATGATGTCTGGATTGGTGGTAGATTGCACAGATTTTGATAGAAGTAGCTTATACTTGATGGGATAGAGAAAGTGGAGCAGTACAAAGAATTGCCAAATGAGGAGTGAGGGATAAAAATAATGGAAAAAGAAAATTACCTTTGCAGCGAGGTCCTAAATAACCTGAAATGGGGCAGCACTGCCCTTCTGGAGGACAGAACAGTGTAGTAGCAAAAGAAAGACAGTAGAGAAGTGAAGGAAAAAATTATTACGTGAGTCCTGACTAGGCATAAATTTGGATGGGTGGATAGGAGTGGCTATAACACTATTTGCAAATTGATTGTCTGAATACTGTTTGTTGCAAGTTACCATTTTACTTATCTTAAGACCAGATGAAAAACATATGATAGGCACTGTGTTATAATTTTGTTTGTTTGCATGCTTTAATGTTGTATCAAAATTGTGGAGGCCATTTTTATGTGCATTTAAATAAAATTAGATTAGGTAGGTTAGAGTCCTCTGGAGCAGACAAAAACTTTCTTGGGTCAGTTTTAGTTGCCCCGGTGACATAGTGCTTTAAATCCTTGGCAGTGTTCTGTGCAGTATTGCCTCATAATATAAAGGCAGTTGATATTAATATAGTGACCATCAGAACATTTGGTTTTGGGCAGAATTGGTCTCCTTAGTTAACTAAGGATAAATACTCAACTAAATCGTATGAGCTCCCAGTAAATCAGTTCAAATCTTTTATGTAATGCTTAGCGTAGGGTTGGTTTTTGGGGTTTTCTTATTGTTTGGGGTTTTTCTTAATTATTTTTTCCCCTCAGTTTATGTAGCTTAGCATGAGTGTGTGAATCAGTGGAAATATTTGGGAAGAAATAAGTTGGTAAAAAGACAGGAAATAGCTATACTCATTTACCATTTAGACAGACTGGTTGAAATGTCTACCTTAAAGTTATTAAGAAATGAAAATATTTGGTATGATTGTGTTCCTTCTCCCAGAAAGTGCATACTGAAGGACACGCAAAATGGACCTTCTGGAGGAGTTCTACTGCTGAGCAGTATGACTCAGATTGTGATGGTGGGTCTTGTTGGTACACAAAATCTAGCAGGATAAGAAGGGACCAAAATCAGAAAGGACTCCTGAAGTCCTTACCTTTCTACATAACTTCATTTTGATGTTTTGGTTTTGTGCACAGCTTGAACATATAATGCTGATTTTTTTTTTTTCCTTTGTTGTTAGCCTTGATTATGCAGACACAAAAATTTAAGTTCTTTTTTTGTCTCATTCATAATCCTTTTTTGGTTTTTAGGCTGTTGAAAATCTCTGCTCCTACAAAGTCTCTGCTACACTATATAAACAGCTGCGACAAGTCTGTGAAGAACACGTGAAAGCACAAATCCTTCAATTTAGAGAATATCCTTTTGTCATGCACAAAAGTGGTTAGAATGGTTAGTTTAAATCATTATTTTTTAAAACAATGCTTTGCAAAAATTACACCAGTAATTGTCAATATGTTAAAGAGGTTCTTTGACTGCTTACATATTTTTGAATCGGTCATAGGCTGCTTTAGTCATCTGGGTGAATAATTTTTGTGTATTAATGTGTAGCATGCTAATAAGAATTTATCATTTTAATAGGGATACAAATTTTACATATAATCTAGAAAATGTCAATAGCACTATGAGATTTCTCAGCAGGTATGAATTTCTGTGGCAGGTGAGTAGTGGAGATGCTTATGGAAGCAATAGCTTAAAAAAAAAACCACAGTGATTGTCAACAACAGTAAAAGAATTTTCAAACATAGTGTACCTGTTTAACCAAAAATATCTCCTGGTTAACAGTGATGTATCACAGAGGCATTTAACAAGCCTTCGCATGTCTTATGTGTACCTTGGAAGGTTCTTGGGAAGTTCAGGAGATCATTTGGCTGTGTTGGGATGCATAGAAAGATGAAGTTTTGTGGTAAATTTCGCCATGGTTTACTGAAGTTATATTGCTGGACTTTTCTTCTAGCTGAATGGGTCACAGAAGTGCCTGTAGATCTTCTATCGACACCTGGCTGTAGCCAGCCCTGTTTCTTGAATCTAGTCAAGCTTGGCATGCTGAAAAGGTGCTTTATGTGATAAGTTTTTTTTGTGTAATAACCATGGGGTTGCACTTGCTGGAGCAGCAGATGAATAGTCTGTGTCCATCTTGCTGTCCCCATATTCCTGGAAAGTACCTTAGCCAGCAGATGCTGGATGGAGAGTGCCATATTGAACAGGTATTACAGCACTGTGACTGCTGGCATTGTGTCCCAGCTCTCTCTGTGGATTTTATTAGCAGAAAATGGCAGGATAAAGTAGGAAAAAACAAGGGGCTGGGGCCCAGAAAGACCCTCCTTTCCAGATGAATGGTCTAAATGTGCTTTGGATTGTGACACTGATTTTTTTGGTTTACTGCATTCCCCAGGTAGGTGCCTACACTCATGAAGAGAATAATTTGGATTTTTTAGTGTTACATAGTACCAACATGGTTTTGGGCTGTGTGGTTTTGGTTTTGTTTTTTGTTGGGATTTCTTTTGAGTCCTATTTAAGGAGTCTGGCTTCTACATAACACATTAGTACAGTAGTTTTAAATGTACCTGGCCTTTGAGAACCAAATCTTGTAGTCTTCTTTTAAGCTATGTACAACCATCTTTTGCATTCCTGCTTTTTCAGACTTCAGATGATGTTATGAAGAAATGTTTCAAAATTAATGTTTTAAAACTTTGCTTCCACCTTGCCCCCTTGACAGGGTGATGATGGATTGGAGAGTTGAAAATTTCATATTTTACAGGTGTACCACTTTGTATCCCAAGGACATGAGATGACATTAATCAGATTTGGCCAGAATTAGTTGGAAATGATAATGTGTGGGAGAGGAAGGTAAAGCCTCATTTAGATTTACTTGTGAGACACATGAGAATTCTGTTATTTGTAAATAACAGTTGGATCTGTTGTGTAATGAAGAAAATTCTGTAGATTACTTAGGGTGACCTGGAGATGTATATGAAAAGAGTGGTATTTGGATTTGTTGAGGATTATTTAGAACTGTAACTGCTTTTAAGAGATTAGGGTCACTCCTGTTGTGCACAGTGTGAACTCATTAAACAAACAAAATAACTTCATCCCTCTCATCTCAGTTGGTGACAAATGTGTGTTTGAGGCTGGTGGGATTGCTTGTTTGGATCTATATTAAGGTTACCCGGTACAGCCACTAGATGGTATTACTGAAGAGCTGTGAGTGTTATTCCTTGAAAACACAGGGAGGCCTTCTGGAGAGCTGCCAGCCACTGTGCTGGGCAGCTCTGCAATTAACAGTTTATCCCTGGCAGGCACAGTAGCATTGGAATATCGATGGAGCAGCTTTGCCTAATGGCTGGCAAAGATCATCCCCAGAATTTGGCCTCTAAAGGTACTGGCAAACTAGTTTTCCTTAATGGGTGCTGTACAGATTCTCTGGATAGTCTTTTATTTTTAAAGAAGATAAATAAATGCTGGCAAGATCATTGCAGACAAATGGTAAGTTGAATGTTTGTTCAGAGTACATACCCTTGAGGTGTGAAATCTGGCTAAAATGAGTTTGTCATAGTTTTATCTTGGGACTGCACTGCACCTCCTCCTCCAAGTTTCAGCATTGCTTTTCACTTTCTCCTTTGCTGGCTGAGGGAACTTTCGTTGTTTTGAAATGTAGGTTTTGTTAACTCTGACTTTCATAGGTTTCATGTAAGGTTTGAACCCCACCCAGAAATATATTGACACTTTTTTTTCTTTGGGTAGAATGAAAAACTAAGCAAGAAATGCTGAAGCTGTTTGCTGTTCATAATTTTAAGTAATTGGAGAGTCTTCGCTCTTAGATAGCTTCAAGAACTAGATTAACTTGTGACTTTTTTTTCAAAGCAGAGATGATTATCCTGACTGTAGAGCTAAGAAACAGAAAAGATAACGAACTGAAACTTGCTTTCTATCTGCCTTTCTTGTCTTCTACCTCCACAATGATTTATGTTACAGAAAAAAGTCCTCTCTGAAACACACTATGAGAACTGTGCCTTGAAGAAGGTGTCATTATAATTCCAAATCAACAATTTACAATGAGTATTTATTGCATTGTCACTTTGCTTTGGCTGCACATGCCCCATATGGTTGAATTTCTATTTTCATTCCTTGAATTCACTGTTCTCTCCTTTCCTGTGAGGGTTGGGCAGAGGTATGTGATTTTTATCTGAATTAAAAATGGAAGGTGTTAGGGAAACTATTTGAATTCAGCAGTCTGATGAAAACAGAGTTGAAGATACTGCCTTGAAAATGTAGTTCGTGTGAACCTGTGTTTTCATAAAAAGACTTTTGCTGTGAACAGTCTGCTTTAATTATTTCTAAGCATTCTTTTGTTTCTTTCTTTCTTAAAGCAACAACCTGTAGCAAGTGACTTTCTTGCCCATGTGCTGGGTTTGCACTTGTGCTATTTAAGAAAAAAAAATCAGCCTTACTGCTGTTTTACTTTAATATGCTTGGCCAGAAGCTATGTCAGCTTGAGAATTGCTTCAGAGGCAATGAAATCTTTTAGGGAAGGAGTAGGTGGACAGCTGGGAATAGAAATCTCTATCTGGCCTGGGGGTGAGGTACTGACATCCGAAGTTATGCTAATGCTAGACTGGGAGTTCGGCAGCCTTCTTATGAGCAAAGTTAAAAATGGATTTTGAATGTAAAAGTCTAGTAAGCTACAAAACCACCTCCTCCTCCCACTTCTTTAATTTTTAAAAATATATTTTTATACCCTCTTCCTCCTGTTGGATTTAATGTATCTCTATTTTACTTATGAATTTTGGCAGCTAACTTTTATTATTAAAAGATCTGTTGCACAGCTTATTACTGTCTCTGCTTAAAGCTCTTTTTTTTTTTTTTTAATTTTAAAGCAAAAAGCATGGCAGCATGCTATTTCAGGGTGTTTACTGACTCTGTTTGGAGGTACTGTTTGAATATGTTTGGTACATCACTGGTGTAAAACTCCTAACAAGCTAATAAAACTGTTTAGTTAATGGTTATGAATTTGAAAACTGTCTTGGATGTACTTGGGAATATCACCAAGTAATAGTATTAACTTCAATCAATGGCATACCTGTGGCTGTACAAGTTCACCAGAAAAGTTTAAAATACCTACTTCAGTAATTCAGGTGTGTCTGTGATGTAGTTTTTCAGAAGTTTTATAATCTACACTATCACATGGAGGTGAAGAGAAAAATACTTTATATATTTCAGATCATGATCAGAAGCATTTTCTTATTTTTGGATCGTACATATGTGCTTCAGAATTCAATGCTTCCTTCTATATGGTAGGTATCCATGTAAGTGTTCCTATAATCTTTAGAGTGTTGATGTGCTATTACATTTACAAAGATTGAAAATAAACTTTTCACATTATATTTGAGGTATATAATAGGTCTCTAAAATTTTGTCAGTTGATGGAAATGTGTGTCAGCATATGCATGTGTCATTTCCTCCTTCCCCAGGAATATTCATTGTCACGTGAGGGTAAGAGAAGAAGGTCTATGAACATGGGCTTAGAAGTCAAGGCGTGTGTAGCTGTAGTTGTCAGAGCCTGGGTGAGACTGGCTCTGTGGGAACCTCCTCTTGCCTGCTGCCTCCCACCTTAGCACTGGCCCAGCATTACTGTAGGTGCTCCTTGTTTTGACAAAATTCAACATTCAGCTTCTTGCTCTGTTTTTTAAGTAAGTCAGATACAGTGACAAGGTGCAGATTATCTTTCTAGCACTGGCCAGTTGATGCTTTTGTACTTTCAGCCCACCATGGTCACGTCTTTGGGCATTCTGCTTTAAAGCATCCCTCCTGAGGGGCATTTTACATCATTGCCTGAACAAACAAACCCAAGCTTTGCAAAAAATTTCTGGTATTTTTACTACTTTATCTAAAGCCCCCCCAAAAAGTAGATAAAGTACTGAAGTAAGAGTATGTCTTTTCCCTGCCTGGCTGGCTGCTGTGCTCTCGTGATTTACTCAGGCTGTCTGAGGAGCCTGGCATCTTTCTCCAGCCTCTTGCTTGTCCAGTGGACATCTTTTGTTCCCAACTTCAGCAGTTTTCCTCCAAGTCTTTGTGTTAGGCTTCCTTTTACTAAACATGGTTGATGAGGTCTGTTCATACTTTGTCTTATTTTTCTCCTATTGGGAAAATTCCTTTTATTGAAATCCTGGTGCATGTGAAGAAGTCAGAGGTAACACGTGTTGTCTAAGATTGTTACATTTTCAGTGTTTAACAATAAGCTGCTCCATGGCATAGAGGCACCATTCCTCATCATCTTAGAATGAAACAAGGATCTGATAGAGATTATAAGATCCTAAAGATACAAAGAATTCATGCTTTTGAACAAAACTTATAAATTTCACGTAGAATGTCTGATTCAGGGAATCGTATGTTACGGTTTATAATCAGATTTTTCTTTTTAATAAACAGAGAAAGTTATAGTCTATTATGTGAAACTTGGACAGGCTGGTAGCAGTTCTCCACTGAAGTGTATGCCTGTGGTAGCATGTGATCTGGTATTTTTAGGATAATTCTTGTTACGGTTTTGTTAGAGGACAGCGTCAAAAAGTGTATACACACCATTAGTTTATTCTCTTTCTGTATAATATATATATACACTGTATATATTTTAAATATACCTATGATTTTTCAAAAGAATCAACATTGTGACTTACTAATTTTCAATATTCACATAGGGATATGGGGCTGGAGTTATTTAGAAACCATATCATTAGTGACAAGCAAGTTCAAACCAAGACTATTGATGGAATTCTTCTGTTGATCGAACGAGAACGAAATGGTGAAGCTGTGGACAGAAGTTTGCTGCGGAGTTTGTTGAGCATGCTCTCCGATCTGCAGGTGAGTATAGCCAAATTCACTAGTAACAGCTTCGTTTAAGAACACATTTTGGACTGCCTGAGTCGTGTTTTGTTCAAAAATTATTCCATTCATCTAGTAAATGTGCTTAAAATTTAGCTATTACTTTGGTGTGATTGCCTCTTCTTTACCCCCTTGTGCAATCTTTTACTGTTTTTAAATGAGACCTCTTTGCCTGTTTTCCTTAGCAGAAGTAATGGCCTCAGACCTTAGCAGATTTACAGGAATTTTAGTATGTGCAATATATTGTCTGTCCTAATCACTCATTGTCTATCCTAGTGCCAGTTAAATGTAGGAGCAGAAAAATCCCTCTCTGTCACAGTAAAAGGGTGTCGCTTTTTGGAGTCCAGATCTTGGATCTGTATCACAAAAAACATCACTCTACTGGCAACTTCTTAGATATGCTGAGGATAGAATAGGATGCCATATTAAGGCCAGGGTTTTCAGATAGATCATGTCAAGCTGCAACTTACTGGAACTTTCTGAGAGCAGAGATAGTAAGTAACCAAGGAGACTGAGGAATGCTGTGCTTCTGGCTTCCACATAGGTTGTCCTTGAGTTCATGTTGGAGCCTTGCGTGATGTGCAATGAAACTTGGGAGCTGTCTTTCATTCTTTAAACCTGGTGAGGTTGCTCCATTTCCAAGTGGCATACAGCATTATAAAACTGGCTGAAGGTTTGAAAGAGTTTGAAGAGGCAGACTACATAAAAAAGTCCCGTCTGGTTAGGCAGCTTACCTGGTTTTGTGCCTTTCATGTTAATCCTTTTGGCTTTAATCAATAGCTTCCTCTATCATCTCAGAAAAATTAGTCTGAGAGAGAAGCCATTAAAAAAAAAAAAAAAGCTTTTGAAAGTGGTAGAATAATAGAATAGTTTGGGTTGGAAGGGGCCTTAAAGATCATGTAGCTCCAAACCCCCTGCAGTGAGCAGGGAACCTTCAACTAGAATCCTTAAGAGACAAAAAGTGGTCAGAATGTAATGAGTTTTACAGCTCTGTTTTGTGTTTTGGAAGAAATATTTTCTTCTAGTCTTCCACCACACTCAAGGAATTTTCCCTTTTTCTTTTCACTGTCCCTCTGTTTACATATTAATCCCTAGTTACCTTCTTCAGACTGTTAAGTTTTTCTTTATGTAGTTGTCCTTTCTGATTTACTTCCTTTCTATAATAAGCCTTTAGTGATTATGCAGAAGTTTTTTAATGTCTCTAATTGTTGGTGCCCTATTTTACACACCTTATTTGTTCCCTGAAGAAAGAGTTCACCTTATTTGATATAATTAATTTTTCCTGGGCCACTGAGAGAAACCTGGCAGATCTGATGATGTGTTACTGAGCATATTACTGTTTTACTGATGGGAATGACCTGTTTTGTGCCAATGGTTCACTAGTTGGAAGGGGTTTTTTTGCCACAAAAATCTCAGTGGGAGTTTAGATCTCAGGTGGATTGGATGATACTGCTGTGCTGTGATGTTGGGTACTGATATTGGGCTCTGTGCCTTAAACAGAATCCTGTTAATTTAGACTGTTCAAGTACTGATGACTGAAACAAACCATTGCTGCTCTGGGAAGTCAGTTCTGATCTCAAGTCTTTCTGAAACCAATGGACAAACAGAATTTTTTAATGTAATATTACATTGACACTTCTCACAGCTGTGTGCATCCTTAAAATTTTACTTGCCCTCTTATGCCTGACAAACAAAATATGCTGCTGTTACTGTGAGCTTAATGTAAGTAACCAAATTGATTTCTTGAGCAGGTTTACAAGGAATCATTTGAACAGAGGTTTCTGGAAGAGACTAATTGTTTATATGCTGCAGAAGGCCAAAGATTAATGCAAGAAAGAGAGGTAGGTGCACGTGGTAGATGATTGCTTTTAGGTTAGTTTTATCAACTGTGGGATTGCATGAGAAGTTGGGTAGTGCCATGGTGTGTTAACATCCAGTGAAATTTACTGGTATTCATGTGTTTTGATGTGAACCATGGTATTGTATCAACAGGGAGAACAGACACCAGGTTGTCATGGAACTTGATAGACACAATTGTGTAGTAACCCAGTGACATTTTTTGTAGCTGAAGTCACATTACCAGGTATAATACGTTCCATATGAAATAACATTGATTAATAAAAATACAGATTATGTAGTACATAACAACGTTCTAATGGACTAGTCCCTTCCAATTCATGTTCTCTTTAAAGATGTAGTTTAATTGTCATGGAACAAGATTAGCTGCCTTTCATACCTTTGTACTTGAACTGGTCATTCTCTTGTCTTGGTAGGTCCCAGAATATCTTCACCATGTTAATAAACGTTTGGAAGAAGAAGGAGACAGAGTAATAACATATTTAGATCACAGCACACAGTGAGTACAAATTTTACCATTTTTAATGTAAGTCAAGCATTCTTCATAAATCAGTATGGTTATCTATGGTTGTAGAGACACAAAGATAATTTCTTCGTTATCTTACAGATATTATCTTGTTGACAGTGCTTGTGAAATAGCTTGGTTTTTTAAACACTTCATTTTTATCAAAAGTTACTTCTTTAAAATAAAAGTATATTTTCAGTAAGAAGAAACTTACTCAGAAATATTAATTCTGTATACTGCAATTTTAAAAAATTGTATGAAAACTCAAATTTCCATTATCAAAATAGCAGCTGATTTTATCCATTCATGTACTGATAACATCTTTAACCACAAATCCCTTGAGGGAAGGAAAGACTCATTAGAAAAAACCCAACCAAACAAGCAAGACCACTAACAAACAAACAAAAACCCAAACAAAACCTGAAAAAACCCAGAAAGGCAGAGGACATGAGTATAATTTGTAAATGGTCCAAGGTGTGAGCTTAACAGTAGATCAGCTGCTGCCAGTGTACTGTGTGAGGTAGCTTGTCCTTTTCTCACTTGGTTTTTAAGTAATAGTTTGTGTTTTGTTGGGTTAACACATTCCTGCAGGAACTGACACACTACACAAATCCATATATAATTTGTCCTGTAGTAAGCTGTTGCTTTTATTCTTTAGTTAAAAACATGGCATTAAATTTATTGGGTTTTAATCTTCTGGATGATTTATTGGCATTTCATTTGGTGTCAAAAGGATAACTGAGTACAAATTATCTTTTTAACTTACTATTTTTTTCTGACATTTTATATAGATATATATATATACACACGTGTGTTGTGTGTCATGGCACATATTTGAAGTTGGATCTTCTTCCTGTAGATGCTGATGGCAGGGTGACTAGCTTTTTGTGAAATTGCTCACATTGAAATGTATGGAACTATTTCTGTTTATGAAGTTATAGCAAATATATTTATTTATATAGTCAATAATAGTATATAATAGTATTTATTTACTGTTTAGGTTAAAAAATAGATTGATACCATTACAGTTTCAGTCTAAATAGACATCAAGTACTTTCCAGTGATGAAAGATGTAAGGGGAAAACTTCCCATTAGTTTTCAGTTTTGTGTAAAATAAATGTGTAAAAGTAGGGGATATTCAAAAACAAATTTAAGAGTTTTTGCAAATTTGTGTCTTGTGGCTCTAGCTTGATTTGTGCTTGTGTACATACATAGCACAATTAGCTGAAAATTTTACAGCTAGCTGAATTTTGAACATAACTAGTGCGTATTGTTTTGCTTTGAAGTTCAAACCCTTGAAGGTTTTTGGTTTGTTTGTTTGCTTGTTTGTTTCTAAAATTCAGTATGACTTTTTTCTGGTTATGCTTTTGTATTGACTGTTGCAATGGAAGCTTCTCTCTTCTACTGTGTAAAGGCTTTCATTTTATCCATTTTTTTATTATTTTTTTTAAATTTATTTTTAATTACACACATAGTTTATTGTTGTCTTTCTTATATTACATGATAGTTTTTGTCTTAATTTCTAACGTATAAGTAGAAAATTGTTGGAATTTTTTGCATTATATTGTAAGTTATGCACAAATACACTGTGACAGAAGGCAACTCCTTTATGCTCTAATGCTTCTAATACATTTTTCTTGCCTAATTCAGGAAACCACTGATTGCTTGTGTGGAGAAGCAGCTACTAGGAGAACACTTATCAGCCATTTTGCAAAAAGGTATTTTTTTCAAATTAATGTAATCTTTGATTGGCAATGGATTCTCATACTCTGCAATAGCTATAAATTCCACAGCTTTTGCTTTAGGAGGTATATAAGCCATGGTAAAAACTTCCACAGACACAGAAAGCCAGTCCTGTGATTGTTACCCTCACTGTGACAAGTAAATGGTATATTTGGAAAGAAATGTCTAAAATCTAATTCCATATTTGTAAAGGTTGCTAAGCCTCTAAATCTCCTTTGACTTGCAGCAGTGGGCTTAGGAATTAAACCTTTGGAACTGCTTATTTCCTAGAATTATGTAAACTTTTAAATGAGAGCTGCAGTTACTGTTGTAGGTTCTTTTATGTGATAATCAGACAGCTCAAGTGCAATAGTTTCACATTCTCGTGATTATATAGTTTAAGAATTGTGACTTACTGGAACTGGTAGCATTCTAGGCAATGAGCTTTCATATGCTTTTGTCTGGCAATTTCAGATAAGAGCTGCAGCCTTCTTAGGAAGTCGTTATTCAGATATAAATGTCTTCAAAATGCCCTTTCTTTGTTCCTCTTCAGTTTTAATCTCTACTTTTTCGCTGAATTTCTAGGTTTGTTCAGTATTCCCTGATCTTTTAAAACTTCAAATTACCTTTTCCTTCTCTTGCAGTAGCCATATTTTACATTTTAGGTCTTCTAGTAAATTGTCCTTACATCTGTGTTTTCTTCTATGTTGCAAAACAGCTGTCCTTAATAGTCTGGTATCTTCAAGCTCCATCACATCCATGTTTGTTAGCACTTTCATGTTACACATACCCTTTCCGTGTCTTTTCTTTGTCCCTTTTAAAGATGACTTATGCTCAGTTTTCTCTCAGCTACCCTGGAAATAGGTTGTTTCACTTCTCAATATATTTATAGAAAATAGCTTAGTCACTTCATCTTAGCTATTCTTAAACTTACAAACAGAAAGTAAGAATAATTATATTTTGCTGATATATGTCAATTTTTCTTGCTCTTTAATTCAAGTATGATTAAGTAACTTCTCCAGTGATATGCTTGCTTATCAGGTGGCTGAAACAGGATGTATGTTGTCTTGTTTGAAACTGAACTTTTTCTCGGTTTACAATGTATATGAACTATCCATGTAAATACAGAAAGATTTTTACATTTTTATAGCTTTCTGGTTACTGTGCTTTAGGACTTGAGTATTGTTGGATCAGCTTTTGCATTCTATGTCTCCACTGGAAAAAGAAGTTAGAAAAGCTTCTATCATCACTTGACTTGCTTAATTTTCTGTAATCGTTTGATCTAGGACACATTTTAATTTGCTTATAACATCTTAGTATTCTGTTCAAGTAGAAGAAGATGCTGCTTTTTGTAGGTTTTCTTCATTAAGGAATGTGAAGCAGTCAGTTTGATACAGGAAGAAAAAAGCTTAAAAATGCAGAGTCTGTAAAAGAAACCTTTTTTCCTTACATTAGTATAACTACTGTTGACTAGATATTGATGGAGGCTTTTTTTTTGTGAGTACAATACATTTTTCCAAGGCTGTGGCAGTGCTTTCTGGAAGCTCTGTGAAACCTTTTATCAGAAGACTTTGCTGTATGTCGTTTTTGTTTGTCAGACATGTGACTAAATATTTTTTCAGTTGCACAGCTGATGTTAGAGGAGGAGGAAAGGCTAAATTTTATGATTTAGCTTTTAGTAAAGCAGTTAGTGTATTGGTGTCTTTAAATGAATAGGAGGTAATGTTTGAATGGGATGGGCATTTCTTAGTTAAGAGAGCTGGGGTTACTCAGCGTGGAAAAGAGAATACTCCAGGGAGACCTCGCTGTGATCTTCCAGTACTTAGAGGACTTAAAAAAAGAGGAGGCAGATTGTGATAGATCAAGGGGAAGTGGTTTTAAACTAAAAAATGAGAGATTTAAGATGAGATGTTAGGAAGAAATTCTCTTCTGTGAGGGTGATAAGGCACTGGAACAGGTTACCCAGAGAAGCTGTGGATGCCCCATCCCTGGAAGTGTTCAAGGCCAGGTTGGATGGGGCTTTGAGCAACCTGGTTTAGTGGAAGGTGTCCCTGCCCACAGCCAGGGATTGGAGCAAGATGATCTTTAAGGTCCCTTCCAATCCAAGTCTATGATTCTTTGATTTCCAATTTTTGAGGATTCTAATTTCATGTTCCATGTCAAGAGAGCACTAAAACCCTGTATTTGAGACTGTGTAGTCTGTTGTCTTACATTTAAAGTATGTCTATCCTTCTGATATCTCAGAAGTTTAGGAAATCTCAAAATAGCAGACAAAAGTTTACCTGACATCACTCTTGAACATTGCCTGCCTTTCTGAACATGTAAGTGACCTACAATATACAGTGAAAGTATTTTTAAGCTGAAGAATATAGTGGAATATGGGATAATTTGGTAATGATTTGCAAATCAATTTTTAATATAATTTCAAAATCAGCATTAATGAAATATATTTGGCAAAGTAGGACAGTTGTACAGTGTCAGCTACACTGATGGTGTGAATTGTCAACCTGTGTAAAATCAAGCTTTTTGTGTTTTAAAAAATGTCATATATCTTTGGTGCTATGTTCCGGTATTACTAAAGCCTCTGTAACTGACACCAGAGAAAGTACTTCTGATTACACTGGAACTACACCTGTCATACTCTCAAACGGAAAAATGTGTATGAAGTTGTTTGCTTGTTACATTCCTTGGGATTCACTTCTCCATTTGTTAGTCCAAAGTTCAGTCTCATGTAGGGTAAATTGACAAAGCAAAAGTTGCTTGAAAGGAATTTGTAATCTTGTGTTATTCCACTGGTAGGAGCATAGACTGTTCCCAGCACTTTCTTAATCTAAAAACATGGCTCACCATGCTCCACAGAAAAAAATCTTGTGATGTATTTATCATTACTTTAAATTTAGGGCAGTTTACTTAGCTTTCTGTTTTCTTTAGAGGTTCTTGATAAAACTGTACCTGAAGTCAAGTGTTCTTCATAACCATTCTGCAAAAGGCTTATGATAATCACCTTGTTGGGAAAGTATTTCAGTTGAAATATTTTTTTAAATATTATACAACAAATCATTTCATCCAGTTTAAACAAGGGAACACGTCACTTGCTTTCATAAATTTAACATTAAAACATTCATGTATTTTAAGCACACCAGAGGGAGGGTCTTGTCTTTTATTTCATAGAGATTTCTCTAATATATTTCTAACTGTATTTATGCAGTGGTATTCAAATTTGCTTTTTCTTCTAATTTAATTCTTTTAGGACTTGATAGCCTGCTTGATGAAAATAGAATATCAGATTTGACCCAGACATACCAGCTGTTCAGCCGGGTAAAAGGTGGGCAGCAGATCCTTTTGCAACATTGGAGTGAATATATCAAGGTATTTCAAAGATTTATTACTAATGTAAAAATTTATGCTGTTACAAATTTCTTCTGTCAAAGCCAAGAATAACATGTAGGTGTTCCACTAAACTTCTGTTGTAAGCAAATATGGGGAGCGATGTTCATGCTTCACCCTCAGTAACAATCACATGATAAGAACTAGCAACACCTGCTTTAGTTTTAAATTTCACTTAGAAATTGCTTTCCTTATAGATTTGAACATTATACAGGATGTTTTTGGTTGCATTGCTGTTAAATAGAGCCACATGCACATGTGTTTAGAGTATGCTGGATTGTACTATGTGTTGTTTTGCTGCAAATACACTCAACTGTTTACATACCTGCAAAACCAGTGAAACATCAGATGTCACTATTCTTCTGCAGCTTAGGCAGTGCTACTTGTAACCAACCTACAGCGATGCTGATGGGTGTTAAAGCTGTTGGGAAGAGAATGCTCCTGTTGAAAAGAATCCATCAGCAGTCATATTTAGATGCTTTAGGTTTGTTTGTTAGGTATAATACCCATATAGTATGCTGCCCCAGAGAACTTGCACTCTAGTGCTCTTGCAAGATGGAGGCAAGAAAGCTTTACAGAAGATTTTTCTCCCTGGAGGTGGTAATTCCTGATGGCATGGCTCTCCCCTGAATTGCCCATGTGTTCATCAACCTTCAAGACTAAGTGCACAACATCAGTTAATTCCAGAGGTGCCTTTTCTGCACACCTGTGTCTGGAGTTCAGCATGATCCACCAGTGTTGCTGCTCATGGGAGTGGAATGTGGTTAGCCTCTGCCCCCAGAACCCCAACTCCTTAGGGTGTTGCCCAATTGAATGGTTTGCTGTGGCTGAGGAGGGTTATCTTTCCTCTTCCTTTTGCCAAGATCAGGCTCCTCACTTAATCCTAGTGCTGCCTGCCATTTCATAGGCTCTGCTGTGATCTGTTTTATCACAGTATGTGGGCAAGGTCAGTTTAATCCCAGGTTTAGTGAGCTAAAGAGACTCACAGAAAAGTCCATGTGCTGGTCCAAGGGAAAAAGCAGGAGTTCATGATGGGTAGAAAATACTGAAAGGAACTGCTCCTTTCACAGCAGCAAGTTGTTAAATTGGCTTATCATACTTTATATGGGGCAGAATGAGACCTCTTACAGCTTTAAGAGGGTTTTGTACATACTCAAACCTAGAAGACCTTTTCTGTAGTGTCAGTAAATCTCATCCTTCCAAACATTTTATATAACAGTGAAGAGAGGCTTCAAGAACTTCAAATGTTTATCTTGTGAGCCAAGTTACTGTGGCAAGGGTCTGTGCTCCATTGTAGCCACCTTTTTGTGAATTCAGAGGTGCCATTTGGCTTTCTTTATCTTGGTTTGCCATTTGGAGAATGGGAGGCAGCCCTGCAATTTATGTTCCTGTCTCTGTCTGATAGAGACTGTGAGATCCCCAAATGCTGTGTTAATGACGGGGAAATTGTGATGAGTGGAAGATGTGATGGACTAAGTGGTCGTCAGAGGTCTCTTCCAGCCCATACCATTCTGTGATACACATGTTGAATCTAAGGACCTTAGGACCCTTGTGTTCAGCTTTACTCTGAAATGGTACTGAGAGAGATCTCCATGAAAGATGACAGTGGCTAATTAGATAATGTAGTGGAAATTCTGAGGCTGGAGAGGGATTTCCCCCTGTCTCTTTTACTGTTGTTGGCTAACATATTTCAGTTGGTGAAAATATACCAGTCGAATACTGTTTTGCTTTTGCTGTGCAGATGTTCCTCTTTCTCACTTTGGAAAACTGATCATTCTGTCCAGGGCCCTGATACAGTGTTACTAAGCAAACGTAAATTGTCCAGTAGGTGAAAATCCTCTCTTACAGGATATTTTGGTTCATTAGACAAATGGTGTTGTATCTCTGAGATAATAAACGTAGGAACAGGAAGAGAAAGTCAAGTCTGTGGCTGCTTCTTCTGCATGAGAAAGTTTTGTTTCCTTGCAAGTCAGCTAGGATCATTTTGGTTTAGAGCCCTTGATGAAAGAGAAGTCTTTGAGTGCTGAGCAGTACTTAAATTTTTGCTACCTGTTTCATCATTTAAGCTCTCTAGTGGGTTTAATAAAATTAGTGCCAAGTTTTCCTTTATACTTAACATTTCTGAGGCAGTTTCCATTTAATTTATTTTACATGAATCATAGTTCTGTATCTCACTGTAAACTTGCACATCATAGTCATGTCTACTGTGTATTTATTTTTTTATTTTGTCTTAAATGTAAATAATCTTTGAATCAAGCACTAATGTTTGAAATCCATTAATGTGTGTCTAGTTTTTATTTTATTTCAATGCATCTCATTTTTTAAAAACTTGAAGTCATAAGTAGTTCTGTAAAAAATTCCTTTTTCTAATGATAAATTCTATAAGGGTAAATGTGTCTGTTGGGGGAGATAGGTAGCACTCTAAAGTATTTTACTATCAAAAGTGTTTGTTTTACAGAACTTTGGGACAACAATAGTGGTTAATCCTGAAAAAGACAAGGATATGGTGCAAGAGCTACTAGATTTTAAGGATAAAGTGGACCATATCATAGAAGTGTGCTTTCAGAAAAATGAAAAATTTATAAACTTGATGAAGGAGTCCTTTGAAACATTTATCAACAAGAGACCAAATAAGCCTGCAGAATTGATAGGTACACAAATATTTTTCTGTAAAATATTTCAAAAATCTATAGAAAGCATGATAATGCTGCTGAGTGTGCTAGTGCTGAGTGCAGTAGCGGTGCAGTTGCATTCTGCTTTAGGAGACTGGTTTTGGGACACAAGGCAAAGGTCAACCCGGGCGCGTGGCGGGCCCCAAGAGCTTGGGTGTGCTGTTAGGGGGTCCTGGTGGAGCATGTCACCCACCTGTCCCTGCACTCTGCTGCTTGCACAGGGCCTGGTGCTGACAACTGCTCCATGGAGCACTGGGGCTGCCACGGGGGTAAATGGTCGGGGAAAGAGCAGCCCTGCCAGGTAAAGGGGAACTGGCTTTAATTGTGGTAGTAGAGGAGTTCTGTGGATGTTCTGGATCTTTCTGAGAGGAGTAAGTACAGCCCATCCGTCTGCCTTGAAGGCTGAAGTTGGGATAACAATTTTAAAGCCTTCTGATAAAGGAGTTTCAATAGAGGGGAAAAAAACCCGCTACCTTGACAGGAGAACTAGTGCTTATTAAGGTGAAAGATAACAAATACTTTAAAAATACTATTATTTAGTTTATCACTGATCTGGCAAAAGCTATCCTGAGTGTTTTGCCTGCTGCAAAACTGGACCTGTGGCATTTTATACCAGGAGAGGATCCTGCTCCTTAGTTGTTTGTTTTTCCTCTGTACATTCTCTTGCCTTTATTTGGCTTATTTTGTGTCTTCCTTCTAAAATCAGCTTTATGTAGGACAGATTGCACAACATAGCGATACAGGTTAATGCCATGATATGGGCTGTTGTCATTTGTGGTTGGATCATGGTGTTCCTGTTGCCACAAAGGTTTTCTTCTTACACAGAAGGCTGTATAAGGATACTAATGTGGCTTAATAAATACTTAGCTAAACTCAAGCCTTAACCTTATTTCTGGCATTCTGAAACTACTAACTGGAAAGCAGTGCTTCAGTTTAAATTTTAGTGTGCTCCTACCAAGGAGCATGAGGGACATGGTAAAGGTCTACAAGAATATAGTCCTCTTTATGTTGTTTGTTTCTGTTTCTCATAAAATACGTTCATATACATTGTATGCTTCCAAAACGATGTCTTTCAACAAGTAATGTGCTTGTTATGACTATAACACAAAATGGGGGAATTTCTAATGCATTGATTTTAATTATTATACTGTATTCATTTTTTGCCCTGGACTATTCCTTGCTGCAGTACTTTTCTATTATGCTAGTAATATAATAGGGCTCTGTTATTCCACTGAACATAGGAATGGGAAAATGGGAAAACAGGAAATTTAGTGCTTATCCTATATTTTAACATATAGTAGATTTAACACAGAGTAATATTTCAAGCAGGAGATGCTTAAGTTGGTTATTTTAGATCTATTTTTTAAGATGTTACATAACTTTATTTTTTTGTAGCAAAATATGTGGATTCCAAGTTAAGAGCTGGTAATAAAGAAGCAACAGATGAAGAGCTGGAAAGAATCCTTGACAAAATCATGATCATATTTAGATTCATTCATGGTAAGAAATAGCAGTTCACTGTTGATGCAATTAGAACTGCTCCACTTGGTACTAGAAGGGCTGCTTTCCTCTGAATGCAAGAGATCTTTTTCAACGTGAGTTTCTGCTCAACTCAGTCTTTAATTCAGGTTGCCTTACACCTGAAGGAGTATGTAAATATACTGGGGAGGACAAATAGTTCTGTGGAGATTGGCAAGTTACAGACCTTTCAGAGTCTTGTGAGTGGAGACCAAAGAGTCAGAGGCGTTGCTGGAAGTTTTTTCACATAAATTAACCATATCTGTAACCACAGCCTCTCCTCTAATGATAGTACAGACTTTCTCTTTCCTGTCCACTTATGTATGTTGTAGGTACAAAGCACAAAAACCCAGCAACTTCTCTTGACTTCTCTTTTCTCATCATAGCTGAGAAGGAACACAGAGAAGGGCTCAGAATGATAGGGAAAAGTGTTACTGCTGCGTTTCACTGCCTTTGAAATGCGTTCCCTCATGCAAAACCCTTGAGTGTGTTAGGGGAATTTTTTTCTTTTTCTAGATTGGCTATCAAAAAAACCAGTGGTGTAATCCTATACAGATGTGTGGTCACTGTTCTGAGGGAAGTGGAATGGGTATCCTGGGCTGGAGTGGAATAGCAGGAATTAGCCAGTTCTGTATTAACTTGTCTAAGATGGGGTTCTCTCCTCATAAAAACCCAAAGAAGTACAATATAATGGGAAAGCAGTCAAGTCATGAAGTAGTATCATTTGCATAATTGAGTCATAATTGCATGATTTTTGTCAGATGGAGATGGTGAATGAAAACAGTTGTACTGGCAGCTTGTCAGCCCAACTCTTCGTATTTTTTGTAGTAGTGAGCTAAAAGCACAAATTTTATTTTGAGCTGTCTGGTACATAAGAGCTCTTTTAAGAGCAGATGATAATTAGTAAGTAGTTTCTGGACATTGGCCTTTTCAATAATATCTTGATGCAGCTGGTTCATGAAACTTCACCAGGACAGGATGGGAAAGAAGACTATCATAAGAAGCACTAAATTGGAAGATGTTTGCAAGGATTTACAAGAGGCTACTGTAGGAAGCACAAGTAGTGGCTTGAGTTACAGTAAATTTGTTCCTCTTAAGAGGGAAATACTTTGCTGGTGTCTTTGCACTGTCCGTAGGGAGAAGCTCAGGTTTCAGGTGTGAAAGTTTGTGGGTATCTATATGACTCCTTCATTTCAAAAGACTACTGGCAAACCGAGTGAGAAGACTTCTGTTAAGTTTTCTTCCCCTTAGGCTTTTAAAGTATATTCTTTAATACATAGAAAACCTTGCCTCTATCCCTTTTTTTTTTTCTAATAAATCAGACCAGTGGAGGGAGTATGTTCTTGTGGACCCCAAAGTAATTCCATGTGTTTTGCAGCTGATCTGATGGGAAAGACAAGGCAACCCAAGTTCTTGGGGCAGAAATAAGAAAGATAGAAGTAAATAGTTTGCAAAATATGTTTAAAATTATTAAAATATAAAAAGTTTCTACATGTTTGTCTTTGCTGCATGGTGAATATTGTTCCGCTAATCAGCTTTTCATGAGAAAGGTTTGTGTCAAAAACCTGAAGGGCAGTGATGCAGATAGAATGTATTATTTAATTTTATTTTTTGTTTCAATTTCCTTACAGGAAAAGATGTGTTTGAGGCATTTTATAAGAAAGACTTGGCCAAAAGACTGCTGGTTGGAAAAAGTGCATCTGTAGATGCTGAAAAGTCCATGTTGTCAAAGCTTAAACATGGTAGGTATCTTCAGATGTGTTAAATTTTTTTGCTTTTTGGCATGCAAGTTTGGAATCTCTATTCTCTCGTGTTTTTAAGAAGTGACAAGGCAGATTAAGTAGTAGCTGGACAGCTCTTACCTAAATACTTTGGGGG
>WEKY01032249.1:57322-71579 GCA_013390045.1 Picathartes gymnocephalus
TATTTTTTAATATATATGTCCCAGCTTTCATTATGCTCAGCAAGAACTGTCAGGCTGACTTCTTAGGTATGAGACTGGTTTAATGTACCTACAGAGGAGCAAAATCCTGAAAGCGTACCTGTTTGTGGGTGCTCTGCAACCTGGTAAATGTGGCCCAGCTGTCCAGGTTAAATGTTTCATCACTTGTTCTGTGCTTCTTTGTAATTGTGGCATCTTTGCTTTTTTTTTTCATGTGACAGAATGTGGCGCTGCTTTTACCAGCAAACTGGAGGGCATGTTCAAGGACATGGAACTGTCCAAAGATGTCATGGTACAGTTCAAGCAGGTACATTTAGCTTTTGTTTGTATACTAAATTTTCCACAGTCACAGGGAGCCATTTAAGTGTTGTACCTTGGATTAAGCTAAAATTAAATAAAACAGCTTTTGAGCAGGTCCTATTCATAATAATAGTGTCTACTTACTGGTCTGTTTATACAACAGAATCTGTTTATTGTGTACAATAATTTAACAGTTTTATTTGATTCCTTTTTAAGTAAATTAGTCTAAATACCACATAGTAATTTAGTTGACTGACACTCTTGAAAGTCTGTATCCCTTCATTCTGTAAACTGGTGTTGCTCTGAATTTTTTTGTGAATGGCCCACACCAGAGAAACTCCCTGAAGGTTGCTAAGAGCACAGAAATTGTGCATGTCTCAGCCCCGAAGTTTCCAACCTGTTGGTGACCAAGGGAATGCTTGTAGGAAATACTGTACATGCTCACCCTGCTGTTGCATTTCTCCCTGGGTACTTGTTTTAGGACCTTACTGAAGTCAGGTTGCTGCGTTAGAGATCTGACCCAGGACAACACCTGTAATAAAACACTGTAGTGATTCTTCTGTCCCAGATTTTGCTGTCTGGCTTGATTGATGCTCTACTCCAATTATATGAAAAAGTTTTGTCTAACAGATGTAAAAGTCCAGGGGGCTCCTTTTGATCTTAACAGTCCTTGCCATGGCTTCTGATCAAAAGCTTTTCTTTTGCTTTATTTGCATATGATTAAAGTTTCTTTGACCTTAGCACCCTGTATAGACAGTGGTCTAGGATATTTCAAGGCATGTTGATCTTTTCTTTGTACTCCCAACCACTGGCTGTGTTTAGAAGTTGGGGAAGGGGTCATTACATAGTTACTCAAAATCCTGGTAGAGCATCTCTGACTAAGGATGTGGCTTGTAGGAATTTCTCATTGTTATACTAATCCTAAATTTCTAATTTAAGTACATACATTTTCTAATTTAGTATGCAGATAGTATACTTGAATAATTTTTGTCTCTTGTATTTTAGTATATGCAGAACCAAAGTGACCCAGGAAATATAGACCTGACTGTAAATATATTAACTATGGGATATTGGCCAACTTACACACCTATGGAAGTCCACTTAAATTCAGAGGTTAGTGTTTGAATTCTTCTTCTAAATCCACTTTTCAGAATGGAATCGTTATCACAGGGTGCATTAATGCCCTTCATTTAACATTTTTCTGCTAGATATTTAAGGGGTTTATGTAATTTTAAAGAGTCCAGAATTGCAAAAAATAAAATGTAGTGGATAAAATCCCCTTTTTTTCAGACAATTATTTCACTCAGTGTGGGTTTTTTTACCTGTATAGTAGTAATAATACTAATATCATTGCTGTGCTTAGCATTGCAGTCAATCACTGAAATGTTTGCAGTTGGTCAGTTCACCTTAATTTAGTCAATCTTTAACTACATTGGTTAGGCACTTTGAACAAGTCAGTAGTTATGTTATTGCACATTCCTTTTTTTCAAAGATCCTTCCTCTGTTCCCTGCAATGTGTCACACAACACCAGCCCCTGCATTTAAATAGTATTTGCCTGAAAAATTACTGTTTCCAAGTTGAGAGTTATTTGCAAAGCTCCTGCCAGTAGCGATTTAGGTTGAAATGTGTATTTGGAGTCCCTGTCTCCTACAATACATTGCTTGATCTCAGAGGTGTGGGAAGCACTTCCGAGGCCAGAGGTGGTAATGGGGTTCCCACTCAGTTTGGAAGATCGGGAAGCTGTTGTTGCTCCTGAGGTGTCTTGTGCTCCATGGCAGACTGCTTCTGAAGGATCCAGCCTGAGCAACACATCATGGAAATGGAGGGGTAGAACCCCCTTACTTGCAAGTAAGAGGGCATAAAGTAGTGGAATTGGACTAGAGTTCCACTCCATCCACAAACTACAGGAAGAACTTCAGAGCAGATGGTACAAGCCAGTATAAAGGTGTGAGATACATGCTTTTTGTCCCATGACTTCTAGGTCAGATTCAAAGTCCAGGACAAAACCAGTATCTCTTTTGAGGTTTAAAACCCTTTACAGGGATTTTATTTTACTGTTATTGAAAACAAAACAAGCAAATTAAAAACCCAAGGAAAAATCAGTTATTTTTGAATTGAGGCTTTCTTATTGCATAATAGCACCAGTGTACTTGAGAGCAGAATTTTGCTCTTTGGATTAAGTTTTTCCCACAAAAGAACCTATTATGAAACAATGTTGAGGAGAATAAAGAAATTACATGTGTGAAATCATTCTTAATTACTGCACTGGTATAATGCTAGTGTATTTTCCTCTTTCCTTTACAGATGATAAAGCTTCAAGAGGTATTTAAAACCTTTTACCTGGGAAAACATAGTGGTCGAAAACTTCAATGGCAGACCACTTTAGGGCATGCTGTCCTAAAAGCAGAATTTAAGGAAGTAAGTTTGCTTGTATTATGCTTTGCCCGGTGGGTTAAAATTTAAGTCAATTATTTGGAATCTAACAATGTATTGTATTTTTTATAAAGGTAGTAACATTTTTATGGAGGAACAATCACTATTCAATACTGTTATTTTGTACAGAAAGTAGGCTTTTTGTAATTAAACTGAAATACTACCTAGCTAACAAAACAACAATGTAATACCTTTTGGTAATATTCATTTGTTCGGAATTGTTGCTCATTCAAATAATTTCAGTTGTAATAAAGCAAGAAAAATAACACAGCATTTTCTATCTTTAATCTGGAATTGTTTTGATTGTAGAAGTCCTGGTAATGCCTTTAGTATGCTTGACATACAGAAAGAGACTGAAGGGTGTTAGTTATGTGATGGCTGTGGTTAAAATTTAAATGCTCGTTGAATTATTTAAAGGTTAAATAACTGCATTGTTTGTTCACGTGGTTTTGTTTTGTCTCATGCAGTATCTTGCTTTATAATAGTGCAGCTTCACTGAGCCACAGCAAAGACAAAAAAAGCCTTGAATTCTTTTGCTTACTCATTGTGAATATTAACTTAATTACAGACAAATTCACTATTGATGGTGGCAACACCAAAATTTCATGTATTGTAATTGAAATGAAGTAAAGGATGTAATGTAAATACCAGACCATTGTAATGAGCTTCTGCTGTGTACTGTGTTTTTAATGTTAGAGGAGCAAAAAAAAAGAGGTTTCAAAAGTACCCTGTTTCCTCAATACTACATTCAGGCAGAATTCTTCTGTGTGCCAGGCATTCTAAAATGCATATCCATTCTTCTAGAAATAGAAGGTTTAATATATACTTTCTGTAACTGTCAAATGTAGGGGGTAAATAGAAATTTCGCTGAATATTACTATTATTTGTTGTTTCTCTTTTAGGGGAAGAAGGAGTTTCAAGTATCGCTCTTTCAGACATTAGTATTGCTTATGTTTAATGAAGGAGATGAATTCAGTTTTGAAGAAATTAAAATGGCCACTGGTGTAGGTAGGAAGAATACTTTCTGATTCTTAAATTTATTCATCAAGTGATTATGATTTGGTATGTAAAGGCCTAATTTTAAGAAATTTGTCATGATCATTAGGACAAACTTCATGTACCAATAGCATACACGCACCAAAAGACATGAGGAAAACATGCTGCAGGTATTTCTTAGTGTATTTTCTTGGTGTGTAAAATGGATGCTTCACAAAATTACTAGTAAGAGCTGTGTGGTGTGTGGTACTACTAACAACCTATTAGATTTACAAAATGTATCACTGCAATTCTTAAAATCTAAGTGGTGCTAAAGACTGTTGTGCATACAGATTATTTTCACTCCCTTTCAATTTCACGTACTATATTTTGAAAATATCTGTTGTAGAATTGTCATTTGGGGGTGATTTAAGAGAGTATTTTCAGTTGAATTGTTCTGAGAGCTCACCTGCCTGTTGCCCATTACCGTCACTGGGGTGCCCCTGCACAAGCAGGTCTGATTTGTTCAGAGCAGCAGTGTGTGCTGGGTGTGTACTTTGTAGCTGTCTGCCTCTGCACTTGAACCTGAAGGACAAAGAAAACTGAGGAGTACAGTTTTCTTTTTAACCATCTGTAGTGTCTGTGTTTTTATGTTCTTGGGTGGGGTTTTTCCCCCCGAATTCTTACACTTTCTGGAAATAGTTACAGTCAAAACACTGTCATCACTACTCTGAAGTTCTGCATCAATCAGCAACTTACACCCAGTAGCCCTGCACATGCCAAAACTTAAGATCAACCTAATACAGCAGTATCTGAAAGAGTAATTGAGCCCTTACAAGTACCAAAATATTGTAATATATTTAGTAAAATACTGTAAAATGGGGGTACTGAGAATCCTTGCAGTTCAGAATGATGCATTGCAGAAGGAAGTACAGCCTGGGTGCTCCATTGTCTCAGTGTCACTGCTTCAAGTTGCTTAGTCATCCTCTCCATTAATAGTAAGGGAGCTAAAGAAAATCCATGCCAGTGATAATAATCATCAGGATAGTCTGGAGAGGCTCATTAGGTTGGAGTACAATGTTTACAGAACACAAGTTCATGCAAGCCTGATCTAGGTCCTGCTTTCTCATCTTGGATTGCTGTCCCTTGGAGCTTGCATTGTGGCTGCCTGACAGCAACAGATAAAATCTGCTGCATGGAAATCCATTCCATTATAGCACAAAATAAGGAATTCAATAGACTGTTTCTAAGGCACCTGGGTAGAATTGATAGTTGGAAGCTACTTGTATGTCATTGTACTGAGCGCCACGTCTCATGGCGTAGTATACTACTCTCATGGAGTAGTATAGAAATTTAGGTAGTGAGGACAGTTCATGCTCCACGGGGTTCCTGTGAGGCCAGGATGAATAGCACAGAATCACAGAATGGGTTGCATTGGAAAGGATCTTAAAGATGATCTAGTTCCTGCCCTGGGCAGGGACACCTTCATTAAACCAGGTTACTCAGAGCTCTAGCAGCCTGGTCTTGAACACTTCCAGGGAAGAGGCATCCAGAACTTCTCTGGACAACCTGTTCTAGTGCCTCACCACTCTCACAATAATTTCTTTCTAATACCCAATCTATTCTGTTTCAGTTTGAAGCCATTCCCCCATGTCATGTCACTAAATGGTCTTGTAAATTTATAAGACCCTCTCCATTTTTCTTGTAGAGATTAACTGGCCGTGGTTGGAACTTGTGTTTTCTAGTCACTGTTGCAATAAATTATCATCAGCCTCTTTAATGAGATTGTCCTTGGTACACATTAGGACAATGAGAAAATGCATAAACTTACTCAGAGAAAGAATGGTCACCTTCTCTCTGCTAAATGTGCTGCTTTGAGACGTGTTAGCCAAATAAACTCCATGTTTTTACTTGCCTTTTTATCAGCCTCTAGGAGCTGTAGTTTTTACTTCTACTTCAGGTATTGATAGGTAATTGTAAATTCCTTCTCTTTGGCATACTGTAACCTGTGACTTCAGATGAAAAGCTTCAAAGTATTTTAACAGCATCCTTGTGTTTGGACAAAACACAGCTCAACTAGCTGCATTTTCTGAGGTTGCAACGCACAAAATGTCTCAAATGTCATAAATGCATGTTTAGCCCACACTGTTTAAAGAGGTTTTTTTTAAAAATCATGGAACAGTTGGAAGCTTAAAAGAAGGAAAAGGTTGCTCTGTGTGAAAGCTTAAGTATTTTAAAAATAGCAATAGTGTTAATCTTATACTCTATACTCTTATAGTCTGCTTCTTTCCTGTTTTGGGGGAAGTTTGACTATAACAGCTGTCAGCTCTACCCTCCCACAAAACATCTTCCTGTCAATTTAGACTTTCGTATTTTTATTCTATTGTATATTTTCTGCTGTGTGATAAAAACACTGATCAAATCTTAAAATAGGTGGCTTTGAGTTGCTTGTCATACACTGACTTCTTCTTTTCCAAAATCCTGTTACTACCACACAAAACTAAAGCAATAAAACTAAGTTTGTGTTAATGTGAAATCTTTTCTGAAACTATTTTGGATGGAAAACTCACTGAGATGAGCCTAAATCTGTCTTTCTGATGTATATAATCCCGTGCATGCTCTCAGCACTTAACCTGTGAAAGATGAGACCAAGTTTGAAGACTGAGAGCTACTTCCTAATTGGAACTTAGTTGGAAGAAAGTATTAACATAAAACCACTAGCTTTTCAATTTTATTTCTAGATTAATCACATAAAACTCTTCATGTTAATGTTTTGTTCTGCTTTCTCCCATATTTGAACTACTTCACAGAGGACAGTGAATTACGAAGAACCTTGCAGTCTTTAGCTTGTGGAAAAGCACGAGTATTGATTAAAAATCCAAAGGGCAAGGATGTAGAAGATGGAGATAAATTCATCTTTAATGGCGATTTCAAGCATAAATTGTTTAGAATAAAGATCAACCAGATTCAAATGAAAGAAACAGTACGTACTTCTTGCATTCATTCAGTTTATGTATTAACTGTTTATTTACATATCCCGTATGGAAAGACACAATCTCTTGTTCTTTTTGCCTATAAAGAAAGGAATATTTAATTTTAAAGGGTATTTAATTTTTAGAGTAGTCAAGATGACTGACAGGCAATAAGGACTTTAAAATCACTGAAATTGAAAACAACTTAGGTTGCTTCCTGTGCTTGCTAATTTAAATGCCTGTATATTAAACTAAAACGATCTTGTAGATGTTTCAGCCCATCTTAGAAGTTTCCGTGGTATTGCTGAAGTGTTGGTACTACATTGAACTCGTGAATCAAATGTCACGATGTCACTTCTATATTTAGCAGAAAAGAGGGCTGTAAAAGTCAGGGTTGTCCCTGATTCTGCAGTGGATATCTTTGTTGTATCTGAATCCCCATTCTTGACACAAGGTGACATGTCTTAATTAACACTGGCTTGTTTCTTTTTTGCCTTTGCATATTAAATCCCTAGACGTCAAACTGGAGTTTGACACAAAATGCTGCTGTATTTGGGCTGTCAAAGTGTTGTGTTCTTTCAAAAATCTGAAGGGAGTTTCTCAATTTACTTTAATTTATCAAATAAAGTAAAATAAGACAAATGTTATTTTTTCCTTTACATTATCCTTAATTTTCTTTTATTTGCTTTAGCAGTACACTTGAGAATCACTTAGCCCTTAGCATGCACTAATGCACGCATCTGTCTCAAGGATGAATAAGAATGCATGAGTTTCATTTTATTGCAAAGATTAACTATAGATATAATTAACAAAAAGTAGCAACAGAAAGTGATATGATTTGTGGTGTTGTATTGTTCTTTAGGTTGAGGAACAGGTCAGCACCACTGAAAGAGTATTTCAGGACAGGCAGTATCAGATTGATGCTGCTATTGTACGAATAATGAAGATGAGGAAGACTCTTGGTCATAATCTTCTTGTTTCTGAATTGTATAATCAACTGAAATTTCCTGTAAAGGTAACTTACATTTTTGTTTGTCAAACCATCCTAGATTTATCTAAATATATGTAATACATTTTTCTATTTAGCTTGTCTATAAGAGCAAGAAATGTGAAATATCATAGAATGAAACCCAAAGATTAAGGTATTGTGTGAACAGAAATAAGTCAGAGTATCAGCAGTACAAGAATTATATACTATGGTGCATTTCTTATGTAGCTTTTAGCCGTTTTTTTTTTTAAATATGTTTGCTTTTGTATTACTAACTGTTACACAAATCTCATCTTTTCTTGTAGCCTGGAGACTTGAAAAAGAGAATTGAATCTCTCATTGACAGAGACTATATGGAGAGAGACAAAGACAACCCCAATCAGTACCACTATGTTGCATAAAGGAGAAGAAATAGTTTTATTTTAAAAAATTAAAAAACCAGAAAATAAAAACCAAAATCATCCACATATGTCTTCAGGACACCAAATACCTATGCTGTTCCAGACTCTCCTTTTAGCAGATTGCAGGTTGATGCATATTATTCAACCAGCTGCATGCCCTGATGTGGAAAAGAAGCAAAATGACATGTTAATTGATCACCTTTGTCAAGACTTCCTACTAATTTTAAATGTCCTGGGGGTTTCCCCCCTCCCCCTTTAGTTAATCTTTTGTTCTCTTGGGTCCTTCAGAATTTAGTTTTACAGTTTTCTTTAACAATGGCATTTAAATTGGATGGGAAGGTAAAATTACCTGTGTGAGAAATACTTCTGTGATGGATGCAAGTCTGGTTTCTTCATTTAGGTGTTCCTAACTGCATCCATGAAGTCCCTAAATGCTGCATTCTTTAGCTACAGTGACAACCTGGATAACTTTAAAAACCCTTTATTGATGAACATGTATGTACAAGCAGTGTTGTTGAAATACACTGAAGTTCTGCACCATGAAAACCCTTAAACTTGTGTTCAGTTAATTTTCTTTCAAGTTATTACAAACTTCAGTCTGGTTTGGATAAATCAGGTTTTGAAGTGAGATTCTTGAAGTGCCAAGAGGACAATTGCATTCATGTGTGTACTGAGCTGTTGGATTACTTAGCTAAAATATGGATTGTTCTATTATTACTATTTCTGCTGGCTTGGGTGGCAAAGATTAGATCTGAATCAGAGGCCCTACCTCATTTAGGGCAGCAGGTGTATTTCACTGTTTCTGTAATTGCCGTAAACTTTAGTTCTGCCTTGAAAATAACATCCAGGGAACCTACTGTACAGTGTGCTCCACTTAAGAAAGCAAAACCTTTTTTTAAAAAAATACTTTTATGCTCTCAATATTGGGAAAGCATAGCTTTTTGTCTTGAAAGACTAAGGATTTTGTGAGTACTTTGTTACATATTGTACATATGTAAGTTGATTTGAATTAAAGAGTGAAAGACATTGTAGATCTGTTAGATAACTGTAACTATAAGGAAGACACCTTTTCTGGTAATACTTGCAAGACTGTTTATTTTCCTGATTTGTCTATTGGTATGTTTCATTCTGAAAAAGAGCTACCAAAGGAGTTTTGATCACTACATAAATGAGAATTTAACTGAGCAATATTTTCTTGAGAGATACCGTACTAAGTTTATGTAACATGGGGTTTGTGCATCAATTAAAAGGCCACCACCTCTTCTTAAAGTAAACAATGCTATGAGTTGACATCTTGTGGAACTACATATTAAAAGTCCTTATTCTGTCCTCTGGTGTCATTAATTGTATTGCATTCTGAATTCTTTTTGTTCCCTTTGTGTTTAGAAACTAAACACGTTTAGTTTATTGTATTTAAAGCTTATTTAATATTATAATTTAATGTAGACTTATTTTAATATTTGAACCTTCAGTTAATGCAAATAAAATCTTTGATGCATATTAAGTATTAATTTCTTAGCCTTTGTGAGAATGTGGTACTTCAGTTTATTTTTGTGGTTGGTTTTTAGTATTAGTTATACCATTCACTTTGTCTGTCATTCACTTTGTATGTGTATGGAAACCAATGAGATCCATCTTATCAGGCTTCTAAAACAAAAAGGAATATGTGCCTCACAGAAAGGTAGTGGCCAGAGGGGCTTTATCCAAGCTGAAAGCTGGCAGTGGTGTGCAGTAGCTGTTAGGAGGCAGTGAGAACGGCCTGCCTGCCCCTTCTGAACCCAAATGTTCTGGTTCAGTAGTTTTAAACAACAGCTTAGAGCAGTGCTGTTATCCTGAAGATGACTGAAATGGTTCTGCCTCAAGAAGCAACGTTAATTAAAAGTGCTGAGATACGCAGTTTTTCTGAATGAACTCTTTGGCCATGTTATTCTGGTCTAGCAATTAAAAGTGAGTTGTTCCACAGCAGTGGAAATTATGAAGCCTGTCTTTCTGTGCTGTATGCCCTTGGTCCCTGACTGAATCGTCCCCTGCAAATAACCAGAAGCAGCAGTACTCAGAGGGGTTCTCCTTGGTTCTGCCTTTCTGCTTGTGGGAGTGAGGGTTTTGTCCCTCATCCAGCTGCTGCTATCTACCCATCCCCATAGCCCCCTGAACCTACAGAGAGTGTCACGATCCCTGAACACTTTTACGCTGCCAGGTTGGTCTGCAAGTGGCTTCAGAGGTTCAAAAGCTTTGGCAGAGACTGACAGGCCAGGTAATTGTGCCCCTTTTTTTCAGTCCTCATTTTTAATTTGATTTCCTCAAATTTTTCTTACCGGGATTTTTTTATGTGCTGAATCAAACAGGTAAGCAGTTACTTTATGAGTCAGCATAGAAATCACTTCTCCATAGTGAAATAGCTGCATTTGGTTGCTTTTTGGCTGGTGGTGATAGAATTTGGCCTCAATCAATTGGTTTGTTGGGGTCACATTGCCCTGAGTGTACCTATACCCACAGGGCAGAGGTTGTTAAACATTTCTTCCTGGAACATCACCCAGTGTTGACGATGTTGGGCAGCAGCAAAGTAACAGAGGTTCTCTGTAGAGCATTTATGTTCAGGTATGTCTGGGAAACCTGGATCTCGGCAATTCAGCGTCCTTAGAACAAACTCTGTAGCAACTTCTATGGAATGACAAAAATAACAGCAGGAGTCTGGATACAGCTCAGGGCTCTAACTTACCAAAACATACATTATATGCATTTAAAAGCAATTTTCCTAAATGTGACACGTTGTTATCTAGCCCAACATTTCCTGAGGGAAAACAAGTGTGAAAATGTAGGCTGGGGGCTGATTTAAAGGTGCTTCTCAAGCCTGGCAGTTATAGCTCTCCTTAAACCAGCCAACAGCCTCCTTTCTGCCCTCTCCTTGAGTTTTCTTTTCTTAGTTCTATTTAGCTAGTTCTATTTTAGCTTCCCCTGGATTCCTTTATCTGAACCTGGGTTTATAATTTAACTCTTTTGATCTGCTGCAGCTTTTTTTTCATCCTTCCTTTGTGCTATACATCTTTGGAAAAAAAAAATAATATACACCTTTCAGGTAACTTCAATGCCTCAATTTGTTATGCAGATCTACCTATGCACTACTTCAGGCAAGGGGGCCGAGTGGCTGGAAAGCTGCCTGGTGGAAAAGGATCTGGGGGTACTGGTTGACAGTGGCTGAACATGAGCCAGAGTGTGCCCAGGTGGCTAGGAAGGCCAAGGGCATCCTGGCCTGGATCAGCAATAGTGTGGCCAGCAGGATGGGGCAGTGATTATCCCCTTGTACTCAGCACTGGTGAGGCCACACCTCAAATTCTGTGTAGTTCTGGGCCCCTCACTACAAGAAAGACATTGAGGGGATGGAATGTCCAGAGAAGGGCAGTGGAGCTGGTGAAGGGTCTGGAGCCAAAGTCCTATGAGAAGCAGCTTGGGGAGCTGGAGTTGTTAAGGCTGGAAAAAAGAAGGTTCAGGGAGGGAGCCTTACTGCTCTCTACAACTGCCTGAAAGGAGGCTGTAGCCAGGTGGGGGTTGGTCCTTTCTCCCTGGTAAAAAGTGACAGGATGAGAAGAAAAGACCTCAAGCTGTGCCAGGGGAGGTTTGGATTGGATATTAGGAAAAAAACTCTTCATTGAAAGGGTTGTCAATCAGTGGATCGAGCTACCCAGGGAAGTGATGAAGTCACTATCCCTGGAGGTATTTAAAAGACCTGTATGTGGTGCCTAGGGACATAGTTTAGTGGTAGACTAGGCAGTGCTAGGTTACCAGTTGAACTCAGTGACATTGGAGGTCTTTTCCAACCTAAATGGTTCCATTCTATTTGTAGGTTTATAGTCTTTTGCAGGTATATTCAGGAGAGTGGCCTCTGTACCATGAACTTGGTTAGCTATTCCTAGCAAGTCTCGTCAGAAAGGAAGTAACCATGTGAAGTCAGGTAATACTCAACAAAAGGCTATGGGAAAACAAGAGTCATGTTTTGTGAAAATTCTTTCCTGGTAAAAATTCCTAGTCTATACTCTGTCTCCCATGCTTGTACTTTGCCTTGAACTCACAGGACAGCTTTTACTGTAGTAATGGCTCCTACATCTCCTGGGTGTTTCCCATAAGCAGCCCATTCTGCATCCATGGCTCTGAAGAAAGGCATGGGAATGCATCATGGTTCATATCTGGGCCTGTGAGTGTGTTGGTTGGCCAGCAGCTCTGTCAGATGAAATGTTCATTTGCCTCGGTGACAGCACTAATTTGGACCTCAGGCTGTGTATACAGCAGCTTTTACAGAAGCTGTAACTTTGTTCCTGTCTTACCCTGCTATCAAGTTTGATTGATGTCAGCCAACAAGTTACCAAGCAGTGGGGCTGATGGCCAACATGGTTATGCAAGACTTGATGCATTCATCTAACAAACATCCTGGTAATACTTGTACTGAAAGGAGGTAGAAATTGGTATTGTGCCATCCCTGCACCATTATTAAAGGCCTAGTGAGCTAATGATCCACAGCATGGAAGGTCAACATCATTCTCTGCTGATAACCTTATGTTCTTTATTTACCAAATTTTACCACAATATTGTTGCTTTATGCAACTTATATATATGTAGTGATCATTTTTTTGGTAGCAATCCAAGCATCTGTCATTTTTCCATTCATAGACGCCTACTGATTTTCCAGCAGGGAGGCAGAATACTGCACACCAAGTTTAAACCTGACCTTGGGCCTCCCTCTCCTTTTGTCTTGTGGCAGACTGTGTTCTGCAGACCTTCCTCTACTCCCAGTGCAGGTTCCAAAAACAGTGATCCAAAATGAGAACAACCCATGTCCCACCTCCATTACCCCCAACTCCTCTGCAGATGACTCATTCAAACACTTGACCAGAGCTGCTCTTTATGTCCTTTTTCAAAATAACTTCTGCTTTTTGCAATGCAGGGCAAGAATAAAGATTGCTAGAAGCGTTGCAGGGAAAAACAAGCGGAAATAATACATTACTGTGTCTAAAAAAGCACAGATAAAAATGCAGCATTAAGAAAGACGTGTTTATAGCACTAGCATTGAAAATGAAAGGTAGATCCCCAGGCCACCCTAAGGAGCAACTAAACTTACCCAGGATGTTTTGGGGAAACAAGAAGTGCAGGTGAACTGAGACAAACTGCAAGGAAAGGTCAAATTCACAGCAGCTGAATTTGACTTCAGCAGCTGGAAGTAGCTAAATTGCATTTCAAATGGGTTCAAAATAGAAATGTGCGAAGGCAGCTTGGGAGCAGAAATGATTCTGTCTCAGAGATGATTAATCTGGAGCAGCCTGTAGCGAGGAGAGGGACTATGGGGCAATCACTGTGAGAAAGCAGAGGCACACTGCTAGTGGCACACATTCCAATAGTACCAGAAACAGGATTTCAGGAACAAGATACACGCTTCTGAGGTTTCAGATGAACTAAGCATATCCCTTACAGTGTGGATAAGAGACAGCATTGGGTTACAAGTGATCAAATAACCTGAGCTTCCCATCTCCATTACATCTAAGAATGTTTATGAACTTCACCTTCTTTTCTGGTTTTCTCCAAAAAAAAGAAAAGGGACTCCTTAAAAACCATCAGGCATCTGAAACTATGTGAAACTGCAATTTTTACGCATGCAAACACACGTCATGAGCAGTCCGTTTTGTCTCGGAACACGTGACTCACATGTACACCTCGGTATATATAGACAGAACAGAGATAACAGACCATCACGGCCGGGACTGAATTAGTTCTGTGCCAAACGACCGTGCTCACCTTAGCCTGCCTTTCAGTTCAGTGGCCTGAAGCACATTCTGGAGGCAATAGAGGCTCAGGTGGGTTACTTGCCCCACCAAGCCATTCCGCCCACTCCCTCACCACCCCTCTGGCAGGGCGCTCCCCACCAGCTCCCGCGCGGCCCCGCCTGCTCTCGCGAGATCCTCCCTCCCTCAGGGCCCGGGGCGCCGCAGCGCCCAGGCGGGTCACGTGACAGGCGGGCGGGCCATGTGACGTCAGCGGTCACATGACCGGCTGGGGCCGTCGCCAGAGCGTCCCGAGCGCGGAGCCGCCGCCGCCGCCGCCCCCCGCCTGCGCCCGCTCCCGCTCCCGCTCCCGCTCCCGCCGCGCCCCGTCCCCGCACCCCGACATGGCCCGGGGGCTGCTG
>WEKY01032249.1:71621-106761 GCA_013390045.1 Picathartes gymnocephalus
GGGGGGGGGTCACAGCAGCCTGAGGCGGACCCAGGGCCGGCGGCACTGGACGCGGCACCTGTAATTGGAGAGCCGCCCGCCCGCCCGCTCCCGTCTGCTGTCGGCGTTCCCGGGTGCTGACGGAGCCGCGGGAGCTCGGGGCTCTTGGAGGACCATCCCGCCCCACCCCGTGCCAGGCCCCTGTGGCGCCCGGGAGCCTCTGAGGGCCGCCCGAGGTACGAGGGCAGTGATGGACGGCAGGCGGCGGCTGCTGGACTCGCCGGGCTGAACCGAGTAGAGCCCGGTAACGCTGGTCGGAGCACCTGCGTTGAGTGTAGGGACAGCGCTCCGGGAAGAACCTGGAAACACGCCTGGAGCCCGAGGCGTGGAGACGCGGGAACTAACGATGTCATTGCTAGGAAGCAGCGCTTTTCTATGGGGCATGTAATGCTCCCTTGCTTAATGGCTTTTTTCCTGAGTAAAATATGAAATGTGTCTGGAATAGAGAGATTTCAGTGCCTTGATGAGAAGGTTTGTTATGGCAGCAAGGCTGTTTTACGAGGAAGCATGTCTTGCCTGTTTACTGGTAACTACATTGCTTTTGGTTTCTTGTCTTGAAAGTCACATCACACAGCGCTATCAGGTTTCTGAGATGTGGCTTTGGCAGCGAAGGAAACTCGTTCAGCATCTGGCCAAAATATTTCCCAAGTAAAGTAGCAGTTGACAATGCTTATCTGCCATCATTTTTGAGATAGGACAGTCTTAGCGACTGCAACGTCTCTTTGGTAGTAAATATCGTTATCACCATTGACCGTGCTTGCGTTTCACTGAGCACAAAAGATGCCACTCGCAAAGGGCACTGAGCAGTTCAGATACCCAGCCCTCGTGAGCCAGTGTAGCGAGCACAGTGACTTACAGTGCTCCTTGACTTGTTTTGACTTGTTGACAGCTGGCAGCTGAAGTGTCGTTGAGCTGGTATTATAGTGGGAATTACTTGTATAGGTTGTTTGATATAGTTATGGCTTAAATGAAGAATTGCTTTATAGTTTGCTTTCAAATCAGCTTTTGTGACTTTCATGTGGTACCACAGTTAATACTTTCTGCCACTGCAGTATTCTTCTGCTTAATTAACAGTTACAAACATCATTCGGTGCATTATCTTTGTCACTTTCTGGCATGTAAAATGTGTTAGGTTTCTGCAACTGAGGCAACAGAGTAGTTTATTTTACCACAGAGTAACTATTTACTGATAGCTGGGACTTTGTACCAGTGTCTAGTGTCTTAGTAGCTGGGTGTTTATGCATAACTTTATACCACAATCTTGGGGGAAGATTTTGTGGTGCAGATAGAGATCCCTTTCTTGCTAGAGTGTGGGGCTTGGGTTGTAGGTGAGGGGAGAAGAGTAAGAGATACTGGTAATATATGAACTGAAGTCTTCAGCTATTTTAGCTCATTTGCAGACTTTTAGTCATCTGAGTGAACACTTACTAGGATAAGGTAATGATCACAGGAGATTGAAAGATTAGCATGGGTGGGGCAGATGTGAAAACTTGTTTGGTGATGCCTTGACTTTGGGACAGAACAAATTTATTTCCCCCCTCTGAATACCTCACCATACCTCACTTACTGTTTCAGTTTTCTATTTAGATTGAGCAGCAAGCACTAAGCTGAATGTTTCATGTGTCAGCATTGAGCATTTTGTAACTAATTTCCTGGTTAATATCAAACATACATACAGAATGAAGAAAACATTTTGGTAGTATAGTGGTAAATGCAGGGAAAGGTGATTATGGGGAATGGAAGTACCTCCCCTAAACTTAGCTGCTGCTTTTTGGAATACTGAGTAAGATGGTGCATGCCTGTTGTTGAGCACGATGAGTCAGTTGGGTTGTGTGCCAAACTCAGCAGAGCTGCTCGTGCTCTCTGATCTAGAGCACCCGTACATTTTTTTATTACTGAAACACAGACACATCAGAGAACACTTTATTGAAAATTTAAGATTAGAATCGGACATGGTTTCAGTGTAATGAGTAAGTAATGAAGTTGTTGAGGTCTGGGTGAGGGAAAAATTCATTTTTCAAGGTAGCGTGATACATTTCAGAGTCACTGACACATAATCCGTGTGTTTCTATTGCACAACTCTAGTCCAAAGAGGAATTTCAAACCTTTCTACCAGTGTAGAGATAGTTCAGAGAGACTGGATAATGAATTCCAGCTAGTGAGCAACTTGGTGCTGAATTGTTTTTCTCAGGTTTGACATTATCAGGTGGTTGGAACTGACACCAGTGTAACTTGGTTTTCACAAAATCTAACTTCTTCAATGTTGAGCAACTTTGGGAACACTGTTTTACGAAGTGCTGCCCTTGACATAGTGTTTGCTTGACAGCTGCTTGAAGTGTGTTGACACAGTCTCTAAGGATCTGAATTAGTGTGCCAGTCATCATGTGATAGGTTACTTGGCTTGGACTTCAGCAGCTTTTCTGACTTGTGAAGTAACTTTTTACTTGCTGAAGACTCTGCCGGTTCCCTGACACGCCACTTTATATATATATATGTCCAATATTTCTGTTCAGGCTGACCAAAGAGTTTTATTTTTCACGTAACCTGCTTCTAGATTGTTCTGTAGCGATTAGGATGTTTTCTAATCAGTAGCAGATGACAAAGTGAAGAATTGCCTCTAAGTACAGAGGAACCTGACTCAAAGAAAAGATTGATACTCTTGCATCGTTAACTGCTGTTATCTCTGATAAGCCTTTGTAGGTCTCAAAGATAAAAGCTGATTTCTAGCAAAAGGCACACCTTGCTTTTGCTTGTTGCAACTTCAGCAATTTGTCTTAGCTCTCAAGTCAGCCATGATTACTTGGAAATTCCTTGAGAAAGCTTGATGCTGGAATGGATTTCTTGGTACATACTCTCTTAAGCTTGGCAGAAGACACTTTTGGGCATGTGAATGGTGGGAATTACAACAGCTTTTTGAATACTCCCTTGCATTATCTTGATTCTATATGATATACTTTTAAACGTACCTTATGTTTTGGTAAATCAGGATTCTATGGTTTTTGGGCATCTGACTTCAAGACGGACTGGTGTCCCTTTCAGTCTTAGTATAACAGTTTCTTAACCTTCTCTGTCCCTTGACAGCACCACTGACTATCAGTACTACTTTTTCTACTGTTAATTCCAAATGTGAGAGTCTTAGGAGCACTCTGGCATTCAAACTACAGTTCAAATGTGTTTCAGCTCTGTGCAGTGGGTACTTGTTCCCTCTCCATTGTTCAGCCTTGAGCACAGTAGTTCACAGTTAAGACATTTGGTTTTCTTGTATTAAACTTCTGATTACATCTGTTTTCTTGACAAGATTTCACTCAGTACAATATGGGAACACCTGTATTTGTTACTTTCCTTGACAGGGTTAAGATCTACTCTATTAACTAGGAGAGTGGTTTTACTCAGGCAGTTAGTTTATTACCTATTTCCAATATCCTCTCCTCTGGGGAAGCTTTCTCTTTAAATTGTCACACAGTGCTCCTTTCTTCAAAACCTGGTTTGGGGCTGGCAGCTACCTTGAATAATGGATGTTAGTTGTGTGTTAGTGGTGTGATACAGCAGCACTAACCAGAGCAAGTGTAAAATGGACTTGTGAATGCTGAACAGGGTCTGGGCGGGGGAGTTCAGCTCTCCCAGTGCACTTGTGCAATCATTTGCTGTAGCGCTATCCCAAGACTTCCTTCCTCTAGATAGGAAGCCATAAAGAAGTTTCATGTGACTAAACTTGATGCAATTCTGTAATTCTCTGGTCAAATGGCAAGTGTATGGCTGTTAGATAGCCTTTCCTTTATAATGCTTTTGTACTTGTATAAATTTGTTTATAAAGGCAGAAGTTATTCATCTGCAAACTTGAATTGAGAAGCAAAATGTTTACTTCCTTAATTGAAGTCAACAATTTCAAAACCATAATCTGAGATTGCATGAATTTGTCTTTTGGTTGGCAAGGCTGCATATTCTGGGCCTGATCAGGAACTTGATATGATCAGGTGGTGCACCTACACAAGTGCAGCTGGTTCTCTTATCCCCTAAAGTCCTCTCATGCATCCTTGAATTAAGCTCTGTTCTCCCTTTCCCCACCATTGTGTGTGTGTTCAAATGCGTCCAGCCTTGTCTCTTCCTGCCAGCTTTACAGATAGCCAGCATTCAGTCTTGTGTGTGCATTGGTGGAAGATAAGTGTAATTCATAATTTTATGGAGACCATCTCCCCTCTTGCGAAGTGTTTCATACCTCAAACGTGTCAAGGGATTTTCCTGCTTTCAGTTGTTCCAGTCTTTTTCTTTCTGTATTATCCCTAGGTGTTATAGGTTCTGAATCCTAAGGAAGAGATCTTAACTTGATGTTCTGATAAAGGGCTTGGACCAGATTTCCCTCTGGGAGTGGTGCGTACATGAGAAGACAGATCATTAGAGGAAGGCATAACTTCTTGGGGATTTTTCCATTCTCTTCTCTGGCATAGATTTAGGAGTCTGAAATGGTGACAAAGGTCACAAAATGGCACTGATATGACAGGATCGATCATTCTGAACCATCAGAATGAGTGAATTACTGGGCAGTTTGGTTCACATGTCCAATAGAAAATAAAGCTTCTTTAGATAATAACCAGCATTTCTTATCTCCTTGGATTAATGCCCCACAGATAGCCGTGTTTGCCATCAGAACACCTGGGCAAAGGTGCAGGGCAACACATCAGTGCTGCAGCTTAGGTACAGAATGATTATGTAGGGCTGCTGCACAGTAATTCCGGGGTGGGCTGGAGCCGAGGAGAGTCTATGAGTGTGACCAGGCTGTGGGATACTCTGAACCCCATCACAGCACATCCCGGGAGCCGGCAGCTGCGCTGTGCTGCAGCCATGGTTTTCCTCCTGAACACCATAGGCCGTTGATGTAACTGCAAACAGTCTCATCCACAGGATATCTGTATGGCTTAAAGTACTGATGATACAGGTTATGTGCCCAGGTGAATCTGGATGGTTAGCTGGCCTTTATTCCAAGAGGGAGGAAGAAAAATGCTAAGGAAGTTTTTACTTGTGCAGGAAACATGACTATAGTAATAAAACCCAGATTATACAGAAGTAGCTTTTGTGTTTCCTTATTGTCAGTGTTCCATGTTTCTAATAAAAATTGGAGGCAAAGTAAATAATTAACTATAGTAACTGAAGTCCTCTTTACAAACAGATGGTGTACGCAATTGCCATTACATATGCTGGGTTTTCTACCACACAACAGGCATTCCTCTCTGTCCCTTAGTATTACATGGGAGAGTAAATCAAGGGTAGCTGTGTTTGACTAACAGGATTTCAGTTACAAGAAGGTTGAAACCTGAAAGCATATGCTAGATTGTTTTGTTAGCTTTGTAGTTTTCATCTTAAAACAAACAACTGTATGAGGTGGATTTCTTTAAGATAAATTGTTATACAGTCAAGGAAGTATTTGTTTTGTTTGACTTACTTATTTTATCTCAGACTGTTAAGATACTTCGGGTTTTTTTGAGGTAGGTATGTTAGATAAAGAAGGATGCTGGATTTAATTTGAGCAACATCTCTAGTTGTTGCTTTAACAGTTACCTTAAGTGTTTTCTTGCAGGAGACTGTAATTGTAGAAATGAGGTATAAAGGGAGAGATTGTCTTACGATTTTCAGTTTAAAATATGTAGCTAGAATAAATATATAAGCAGCCTTTTTTTGGAACTTACTGGAATGCAAAGGAAGCGTATGAACCAAGTGAAATTTCTTTGATGTTAGTACATTTTTGGTAATTCCTTTACTAGATATCCATAATGTAGAGTTTCCAGCCAAGTGAATAATGAACCTAACGAAACTTAGTTTTTCCTATTGAAAAGTCTTGGACTGCTTCATTTACTTCATTTACTGCTGAAGTACTGTACTTGCTGTGCCACAGATAGTTGTCACAGAGGGCTCTGCAGTTTATTAAGAGGAACATTTAAAGCCTAAAGTTAAGAATCTGGAGGTTCTATCAGTTTTTGTGTTAAAGAGCAAAGAATGATATTGTCATGAGATGTACAAAAATATTCTCAACTTGTAGATATGCCCTGATAGAATTAAGCAATACATTATGTAACTTTATTAGAAATACTCCCAGGATAGTTTGATTCAACATCAGTTTGCTTTTCTGTAGTCTTGACATTTTGACTGTAGGCTTGTAGTGTTTGTGGGCTAGTGATGATTCATGCATTAATCACTACTCAATACTGAAACTGCCTTCACAAAGCTCAACAGCTGCTTTCCTTTGAGACCCAGCGAGCTGTTCCTCTGCCTTAAGCTGGCTGGAGCAGAGAGTAGGCAGGACCTTCTTTCTTTCAGTGTCTTCATTTGTTCTTCAGTGGTTTTTTTCTAATTTTTCTTTGCTCCTATGTCCCA
Source organism: Picathartes gymnocephalus (assembly GCA_013390045.1). Taxonomy (NCBI): domain Eukaryota; kingdom Metazoa; phylum Chordata; class Aves; order Passeriformes; family Picathartidae; genus Picathartes; species Picathartes gymnocephalus. Next base: position 78,027 of record WEKY01032249.1, read on the forward strand.
TACATTTCACTCGGTTTCATCTGCATTCCTTCAAGACCTTGGGAGCAGATGATGCTGCAGCACAGTTCTGTCTCATCACCATCCCTGTGAGTGTTCGTTACTTGCAGTGAAACAGCTCTCACCACTCCATCGAGGACAGCTCAGTGTCTCGTGCTGGATGCATGTGTCTCATCACTGACACTGCAAATCCAGCAGCTGCTGAATATTTCTTAAGAAGGACTGCGGTTTCATAGCATTTGTTCCACACTAATGAAATCAGAATTCATATAATGATGTGCATTTGACCTTACAAAAATCTAGTAGTTATGTAGGTGTTACTATTTAATGTTTATTCATGCCCCTTATTCTTTATTACTTGAACTTGCTGAGAGTGATTTCTTAGATCTTCATTACCAAAACTTGTCTTCCGTTTGGTGCTTTCTGGTACCTCTTCATTGTCTGTTGTTCTCTGAATCATTTATAATGGACAGGTCTGTCACATTTTCATTTAGGTCAGCAACATTTTCCTTAATTGTTTTTCAGTCTTTTCTTTCCCCTGCATCTCTTTTAAAAATTATTTTTCTTTTACTCTGTTACTTCATTATTTTTAGCTCTAAAATTGCCAAGATTTTAAATAGGTATCAAATAAGGGAGTCTGCATGCACACTGAAGGTTTTCATTCTGGCACATTTTTCAGTAATAGTGTTAGTTCAAGGAGCAATGGATTCTTATTTCCTGCATCTACAGTTTTCTACGCTGTGCTAGAAGTCTTCAAGAAAGTGTAAGTAGTTTGCTTTGGAGAAAACTAGTGCTTGCATAAAATGTAGACAAGTTCCAGATGTAAATGCAAATTGAAGGAAATTTTGCAAATCGAAGCTTCCATATGGAGGAACATGTTTCTGATACTGCTCTGAATTGCAATAAATAACAATGCTTTGTGAATATATGGTCCTTAATGAATGTTTTATGCTGAACATAAAGGTAGGACAAGGGTTTTAGCTTGAGATAAGTTTTCTACATTATCAGTTCTTAAGCATTTTCTTTCTTCTGTCTATCTTTGATTTCCAGTCTAGCCTCTTAAAACACTGGGTGAAGTTGAATGAATTCCAGTTTCAGCTATGCCCTCTTTGGTGCTGGGAAAGGATGCGATGTTGCTAAGGGGAAGGCAACAAGGGAAAATGCTTGCTGGGGCCAGAGAAATAGTTTCCAATATGTTTGTGCAACTGATGTGCCTTCTACTGAAGTCCAGCTGACAAAAGTCCAATTTTTCCTGATAATTGTGTTAATACAATTGTACACACCATAGTTCTGCAGTGAAAAGTTTTAAGATTTGTTTTTTGAAAACTTCTCAGGGAGGGAAGCTAGCTAATGCATAATCCCTCATCTGGGTCTCTTTGGTATTATCAACAGTTGAATGGATTAGCATGTTTGACTCCTTAAAGCTTATTTGCTTGTGATAATGGCTTATGTCTTGCAGCTGTTTTTTTTGCCAGGTTTTCTGCAAGACTGAAGTTGTTGCAAATGCAAACTGATAAAGTGCTAGCATGAAAATGGTGCAGGCTTTTTGCAGTGAGGTTCGCTTGGCAGGTGGTGCTGGTGACAAATTGAGAATCTGAAAAATAAAAGGTTCTAAAACAAAGACCTGGTCAAGTGCAGGAGCACTGTTGGGTATCCCTTGCCACAAATGAAGCAGGAGATGTCTGGCTTTCCAGCTGTTTCCAGCCAGCCACAGTGCGTCCCCTGTGTGAAGCTTTGTTGGCAGTGGACACTGGTCACACTGGTCCCAGTCCATGCTGCTGTGAGACAGGATGATTGTGTGCTCCCGTCGCTGTGTGTTGTTGCCCTGTTAAGTCGACTCTTTTGGCAGTTGTACTCAGCATGCCCTGAGCATTGAAGCTGGAATGGAGCAAGGGGCAGAAAACCTTTTCTCCGCTTTTCTCAGCAGCTCAGTCTGAGTTTAGCTTAAGCCAGTCAGGAAAACATAACCTCAGTCTGTGTCAGGGTCTTGACCTCCTCCTCCTCTCAAGCGTGGAGAGTGTGATGACGGTAAAGCGAAGTTCTCCTGGCAAGGGTAGCATGCTCTATCATGCTATTTTTGGCAGTGCCTTCAAAACATCTGCAGTCAATCCAAGCTTTCTAAATGCTGCATTCAGTGCATGTACAGCTCGGTGTCCTGGTACAGGGGGAGTGAAGGCTGCATGGTATGCTGTGGCGGGAAAGCAGAGTGTTGGAGGTATTCAAATAAGCTAAGTCAGGTCTGGCAGCAGCTGGTAAAATTGTTGCTAGGTACAGTGAACACTGAAGCTGCCTTGAATACTGTAACTCGTGTTTGTTGCATGTTTTTCTTATCTCTTAGGACCCAGCATGTCAACAGTTTTCGTTTGGGTGGCTTTGCAGTTTTATAGATGAGGTGTTAAATTTGTCTTCTGTTTGTTAGTGATGGTGAAGCTAGTCTAGAGACTTAATGCCCAAATTGCCAAACTCAAGTGATGTTTAGGTTGTACTCCCAAAATGTACAGTTGTTCATATTTGTCTCTTTGGGATGACAAATACAAATTTATGTGACACCAAGTTAACCACTTTTTATTTTCATCAGGCTTTTTACAGGCTTCCTCTTCATTTGAAGTGAAAGATTCAAGTGGTAAGGTCTGCATAATTGCTGATTTGACAGTAGCCTTCTCAGTGGAATACAAAACCAATGGGCAAAAAGAGGTAAGGGCAGTGAATATCTTACTGCTTGTCATTGATTAGTATTTTTAGTAGTTATAAAATGTGTGGTATCTCTGCACGTGTGCAGTATTTAAACTTTCAACGAGTATTTATGAATTAAAAACTGCTTCAACAAAGATTTTTACCCTCCCAGTCACATTGCATCGACTTTTCTTTATTATGGATGCTTCTTCTAATTAAACTGCAAGGTTGAGGCTGCCTGAAACAATCAAAAACAAAACATATGTGAAATTACTTCTGTGACTGAAATTCCATACCTGTCCTAATGATAACTAAAATGGCATTCACTGGAACTGTAAAGGAAAAATTACTATGAGTTCTCTTTTGGTACCTTGGTCACACTCACATGGAGTAAATCTGAACTGAAATGGCTGTCAGCACGTAGCTTTTAAACTCTGTAAATCTGTGACCTTCTTACTTACACTAAAATCTAGAGATTTGCTATCTGCAGACAAGTGCAGTGCTTACAAGTTGTTCCGTATTAATAGCAAAAGCTTGTTAAAGGAAAATTAATAATTTGCCTTAACAAATAGGTTTTGTAGGTTTTTTGTATCTTCACTACTGAAAAGGAATTGGGGATTATTTATAGTCTTATTGCAGTTTGTGTTGTTGAAGTTGATTTTTTTTTTTTTCCTGGCCGTCACTGTAAAACAAGGTTAAAAAATTCCTACTACTTTACCAGTGGTGCACTTGCTATGTGTGATTTGAGCTGAGCCTTATATTGTATAATCCATGTTTTCAGTGGTGCTGATGGTCTGAAATCCTGTTGATACTGGTATATGTGTTTGCACTCAGAACTGACTTCTTTCATAACATGCTTTTGTCTGTTTCTCCTTGCAAGCAATAAGCTCAGAACTTCCCAATAAATGTCGTATTGGTCTTCAGATATCGCATTTCTTCACAATGTGTAATAAACTCAAAATATTGCAGCCAAGCTACATAGGATGTACCCATTCATTTTTGTTCTTGCTCAGTTGTACTACAAGAAGCAAAGCTTAAATTCTCCCATTTTTCACATGTCCAGAGTTTGCCAGATTTGATTCTTGTAATGCAGAAGTACCTGCAAATTCATATTGCTAGTTTAGGAGGGAAAAAAGTCTAAGAGGTGCTGTGAGTATGTACTGTTTTCTCCTCCAGTTTCAGAGAGCAAGATTCTCAAACTTGAATGCCGGTAACATGCAGCTTGCTATATATTGGTATATAAGTAGACATCTTATAGTACATATTAATGTCTGTTGTATGTTTGTAACAGTTTCATAGGCTATTTAAAAAGCTGTGAGGAAATGCTTCCATGTGTTATATTTTCTACCCCACAGTTTGTACACTTTGTTCTTCCACAAAATGCTTCAGTAGACTCACAGAGCTCATGTGGTAAAAATAATACATCTCCTCCAGTTCTGGTATTGGATTTTGGAGCAGGACATTCGTTAAGCCTGAATTTCTCGGCATCTGCAGACCAGTACCAAGTTGAAGAGTTAGTTTTCCACTACAATCTGTCAGATGCAACTTTATTCCCAAATTCAACCACAGGTAAAATGAAAACTTCCTGCTATTATTGTGAAACCCTTCCAGATGCAATACTGAGTCCTTTCTTGAACTACTGGTACATACTAATGCAATGTATCTTTTTACAGGAGCCATGAAGACTGTATCACATAAAAGTATTATTCAGGCACATATGGGCACAAAATACAGATGCATCAACTCCAAGCACATCAATATGAAGAGTGTGAATGTTACTTTTAGCAACGTCACTTTGGAAGCCTATATCACAAATGGCACTTTCAGTGTGAACAGTAAGTATCTTGTTACAGAAAATGTACTTGATGAGCTAATATTTCCAATAACAGGTTGTTTCTTTTTAAGTCTTGACTAATCATGTTTAAGGTGGGTACAAGCTGGATCTGAAACTCTGATAACAGCATCTTTTGAAATGAATAGACTTGCCCCAGGTTTTCTCTGTAGGATGTCAGAATCTGTGACTAGGAGATAGTGCCCTGGGTTTCCATGGGTATTTCACTGGGCTGTTCATGAGTATGGGTGTTAAACACGTGCTGCAGTAGATTGAGTGGGCACATGGCCAGAATTCTAGTTTAAGTAGTATCTGATAACTTCCAAGCATTATGGCCTCTACCAAAGTAGTTTGAACTAGTTACTGTGTGATCTGGGGAAAACTAGTAAAATAATGGCAGACAGCAGAGAATTGATCTGTAGGGAGCAGAAACATACATCTTTCTACAGGAGGTTTGATGTCGGCTGTAACAGTCAGGTTTTTCTCTTTCAGGCACAATCACAAAGTGATATTTTTATCCTGATTGCTTGTACTGAAAAGCAGTTTGGAATTATACTTCAAATTATTAAAGGACGGTTATTTCATGGTGTGTTCATGTCCTTTGCTTTTGTGGCAGCAGTCCTCAAACACAAAAGAGCTATATAAACTGATCATCCATACTGTCTTAAGGAGTGATAAGTCTTTGCCTTACTTTTAGAGTCTTCATCTTCCGTGGGAAATGTAGAACTTTTCTTTAGCTGTTAATCCCATTTATGCACCTGCTAAGTTGAAAACAAGTATTAAAACTAGGGTAGCCAGGGCTACCATGGCATGGTTACAATGAATAAGTGCCTTCTACTGGAGTATCTCTACCTCGTCCCATTTCTGTGAAAAATACCTTGCCCGATGCCTGCTAATAGTGGCATTGACTTCTTTTACGACTCCTTCACATGACTGGCTCAGATTTGTGTGTATCGTTCCCTTGATCAAACTTTTCCATTCAGTGAACCAGTTTGCAGTCAAGATGTGGACCTACATTTATGCTTAAAAAAATCCACACCAAACCCTGACTTCTTTTAATGCAGCACTGTCTCTTTTTTTTTTAATTATGAAACTTTGATCCAGTTTTTTTACCAGGTAAATATGATAAGTGATCATTTATCAGCAGGTTCCAACATAAGACATGATACTGGGAAAAGCTGATTTTTAGCTTCTACAAAACTTCAATAAAATCTCCCTATTATGTAATACTTCTCTTTTTAAGACTTTAAGATCTGCTCTTATATAGTTCTCTGGTTTAAAAAATTCAGTATTGCATTATTTCTGGAAGGTGTTTCTTGTGGAACACCTATTTGTCAGCATTTGCTTTATTTTCTATCCCTATGCTTCCTTGTCTTTTTTAGATAAACATACACACCTTAACTTGTCACAGTCATGTTCTCTAAATTACTTTTTTCTATCCTGTGATATCGCTAACTTGATGAAACTACTGATTCTTAGAAAAAAGATGTGAAGTCCTGTGATTGTGATCAGACACTGGTCTGAGTTCAAGGATGGCAGGGTGATGTTACTTTGTGATTTTGTTTCTACATTCCTGTTATCCATACTGCCATGCTCAGTTTTTTCTTTAAATTATCATCTTTCCTAAGTTTTTATTACAATGTTGGATCTGACTTTTCCATTCTTAGTGTACAATGAGTTGGCTCTTTCCTGTTTGTTTTTTTCTTTAAATCCTTTTTTTAAGTCTTCTTGACCTGAAAATAATTGTGCCCTCCAGATCTGTTCTTTCTTTCCATTGTTGTAAGCTTGAGCCTTTTACCCTGTCCCTTAGGCAGCTAGTTATTGATAAACTTTAGATCTGGAATTTTCCCATATTTTTTTTCCTCTGCAAATCTTTAATGAAAGGATATTTCTGCAAGTTATCTGTACAAGGCTCACTGAAGGGAAGAAGGGTCACTATTCAGTGCATCTGCATAACTAAAAATGGTGACTTCTGTCAGTGTACTAGCAGTTAGTGACTGAGGGGATGGTAGTGGTTATCTGCAGCTCTGAAAGGGAGGCTTTCATTTTCTCTCTGTTGGTAGTTCTGCCAGCTGCTTTCCTGTAACTGTCAAGAGAAGACATAAGAATTTGTCTCATCTTCTGCTGTATCCTGAGGAGCTACTAGAAACTGCTCTGAATCAGTTCAGTAAAAATGATGTATCAAAACTCCACCTAGGCTAAACTTCCACTCAATGTGATTTGGTTGTTTCCATCTCCGCCAACTTAAATAAGAGCCTCTGTGTGTTGAGGTCTTGCAGTCAGAGGGTAATTCTCCATTGAAGTACCCAGAAAGCTGCTTTTTGGTTTGTTAGGAAATGATTGCATTTTGGGATCAGACCAGTATCAGTCTACAAAATACAGGATCACTCCTCCTTCATCCACCTTCATTCTGCTCTTGGACTTTGCAGCAGTGAAGTAGAGATAGGAAAGCATGCTATCTTAGAGTGTGTGTGACTTCAGATGGTGTGATTAGAGTTCCTCTTTCTGAGCCATAATCAAAAGTTAAGCTTCTGTTTAAGGCTATTTATTAGTTTTCTTGTATCTGCAGGATATGTATGCATTAAATTTTAGAAGTAGGCCCTTTGAGTCAGGGTTGATTGTTTCTGCAGTTGCTGGTTGTCCTTAAAAAGTTGCAAGTTGTTATCCCTGGCATGTGGAGACGACCTTGGCTTGGAACATGGAAGCCTCTACTTTAGTAATATCTTTGTTATGCCCTTTGGTTTTGGCTTAGATGTTCAATGCAGGAACCTTCTTGGCTCCCAGATCAAGTTAAGATCTTGCTGCCACATGTTTCCAAGTACTCTGGTAAATAAATCAGAGTCACTGTTCCCTTGGAAGTTGCTGCTGGACTGTATGAAAAGAGAAGGCGAACTTGCACACCTTCACAGCCTTGTTAACCCCGTGGAAGGTGGCTCCTCATGCAGGGCTGCAGGGAGGATGGATGTGAGAGGATACAGCAGAAAACTTGCCATCAGAAGCAGTGTCTTAGAATCCCCTTGTTAAGGACAGAAGAGCCACAGCAATATCTTAAGGCCACTCTGAGTATTGCCAGAATAATGAGAGTGAGGGGAAGGAGAACACATCTCCTGGGAGACCACTTTGAACAGTGGGCAGGAGAACTGTTCCTCTGCTTTTCCCACACGAGTGCCCAGAGGGAATGATAGGGATCCCAGCCTGGCTGTGAATGGACAGCAGGGAGTGCTGGCTCTGTCAGATTTATCCTGACCAGATGGCAAAGCAAAATGATGGACGTGAAGGAAAGTGGATGTGGTCACCATGAACTTCAGTAAATTACCAGCAGAGGTGTCATTTTCACATGCCAGGCTTTAAAAGGGTCTCAAACTTTGTAACAAGGGTTTAGGTAATGCTTTACCATTGTGTTTCTGAGCTTTTATTATCTTTCAGGAAAAAAGCTACTCGAAATCGAGTCTTCCTTTCCCTCGAGGATGAAAAAGGTAGATCATCCCACAGCTTCATTTTGTTTGGTAATGACTGTTTTCCTTTCTCTGCAGAGACAGAATGTGCTGAAGATATGATCTCTACTACTACTGCAGTGCCTACAACTCCTAAGCAGACTACTAGCCAGGCTCCAACAACAAGCCCAGCACCAACATCATCACCCCCAAATCCTGCAGTTGGTAAATACAATGTGACTGGTCCAAATGGAACCTGTGTACTTGCCTACATGGGCTTACAGCTTAATATCACCTATCCAAAAAAAGATGAAAAGGTACATTTTGATTTTTGTTTCTTCAAAGCCTTTAGATTTCTTCTTTGGGGAAGACTTGGTAAATTATTACAAGCTAACCTTTTCCTTGATAAAGCCCAGGTGTTTATGTTCATCCATTATTATCCTCTATTTGAATCACTTAACGTGGTCTAGACTAGTGACATTTCAAACACTTGTACTGAAAGTGTTTCTTAAGGATTTTTCCATTCACTAAAAGCAGTATTAAACTTGTCTGTTGAATCCAGGAAGTGTATATGGTCATTTAAGGGAAGTACTAAAAATTACCAAGATATGAATAGGGGAATCCTGTTATCAAAGTTGCAATCAAAACAAGATCTTTAAGCTGTTAAATAAAATACAGAAATTTGACCTGAGGCATAGAAACAGGGAATGACTAGTAGAAGGGAAATTTACTAATGCAAAACTGGACAGACTTGTGACTTAACTATCTTCCAGCCAGCACTGAAGATGTTTAAGTTTGATGCTTAAAAGCTACTTAACAAGTGATTCTAATAGTCAGAAAAAAATACAAGATTTATGTGAGATCCAGCCCTGGCACAGGTTCTTTCCCTCCACCATTGGTGCAGAGCCTGGCTTGCCAGCCCTATGGACAAACCCAAAGTCCCAAAGGGACTGTTGAAGACCCCCGATAGGAAACAATGGTGTTGCAAAAGAAACTACTCTGTTCGTGATGTTGATGATGACCGAGAGGTAAAATCATGAGCACTTAGAGCTGGTGTGTGGCTTTACAGTGACTTCTTATGGTGGCAGCTGTGTTTCAGTCACCTCAATTATGTGAAATTCCCTGATCCTGGTGTTCTGCTTTTGGTGGAACAGCTGACTTCTAGTGTAATGACCAATGAGGAGATGGGAAGGAGGTTTTCTGAAGTCACATGAAGATCAGCTAAGAGCTACTGAAAGGGTTTCTATTTAAATGTTTGGCAAGTGCATTTAACCCACAGCCTTCTGCAGATGGAAGGATAAAATCATGAACCATGGGCAAAACTAAAACATTTTGAACTGAAATGACATTCAGGATGATTGTGCTGACAGGTGGCCCCCTTAATTGCTTCTATCTTATGTGAAAGCAGTATTTTGTAGCATCTTGCCCTCTGTGTAGTGTGGTAGTTCTTCATGTTTTTCCTTCTGCTGCAAGGACCAAAGCAGTTTGTGTGGAGAAAGCAGTGGGTTCTTGGCTGCAGAAAGCTTTGTTAGATGTGCCCTTTGTTTTCTGTCAGCCTGGTAACTCAGGTGCAGCCTGCACGGCTCGGTAATGTGCACATGTATCTGCCCTGGTGCCTGTAACATAGGGCAAACACAACACTGTAGGCACATGACACAAGCCAGCTACACCTCGACTGAGTGTAAGGTGATATGTTCAGTCTCTCCCAGTGTCACAATTGATCCTCTTCTCTCACAGATGGGTTTGGATTTGCTGAATTTCATACCACGTAATACAACTTCTTCTGGGAAATGCGACAATACATCTGCTTTGCTGAATCTGACTTTTGAGAAAACGAGCGTTATCTTCCAGTTTGGATTGGTAAGAATCTCTGCACCAAGTGTGTAGGGTCTGCAGGACTTATCACGTAGGAAAACTAACTGGGACGAGAGCAAGAGGGAAAAAGACACCGCTACTGGAAGGGGAGTAACTAATACTGTTGTTTTTAATACTAGGATTCAGTGGGTTTTATGCTTGTTGTGAGAAAAGAATACGTTTATGTATATATGCACACATACGTATGTGTACACAGAAAAGTATTTTGTTTGGAATTGGAACTTCCTTGAAGATTGTGTTGCTTACTCTTTAAAGCTTCTTGCCAAAACTGGGAGCAGCCTGTGAGAAGTGGGCATCTCATCTAATTTTAAGCCTAGGGCTGGATTTAAGTCCTCATTAATATTCTGTGTACAGCCCGAAGACTAAGTGTGCTTGTCTTCTGGTCTCCTATGATGGTTGGGAATCCTGTTTCCTACAGCCCTGCCCTAGGTACTGTATTGGAGCTGCATACCTTTGAGGACTGAATCCACTGTGTGTATCAGAGCTTCATGTTCCTTTTAATGCTGATCACCTTGAGCTGTTGCTATTAAATAACTCTACAGCTCTGTGGGATACCAAGACCACAGCAAGTAGACTGCTTAAGGAATGGGTGGGACTATGCCTGCAGTGTGGAAGTCAAGTCAGCAGTTTGGGGGTGACAAGACCTCCTTTCTCTGCCTCTTTGCCTCTTCACAAAATAATCTTCCTTACGCTACATACCTTCTGTAGCTTTTCTCTCCTAAAGTCCAACTAAACATCTCTTCTGGATGCTAATCCCAGTTGTGGACTACACTTACCTTTCTCAAAATGTCTGCAGAATGGAACCTGAACATGAACAGCTTGTGTTGCACATCATCAGCTTAAATGACAGCTACTGATGTGTTGGTTTTTGTTTTTTTTTAAAGAATGCTGAAAAATTCTTCCTGCAAGGTGTGAATGTAAGCACGACCCTGCCTTCTGAAGCAAAAAGTAAGAACATCTAAGAAATCTACTCTCTGTGATCACTTCTATAAATATTAAGGGTTGCCTGCATTAAATAATGTATGAGAAGTGTTGGGGATGAGTGTATCAAATTTCAGCTCTATGAGCTTACAGCTCCTGCTCTTCAGGTTTATATAATAAGACTTTCTCTTACACAGATCCAATATTTGAAGCATCAAACAACAACGTGAGTGAGCTGAGAGCTTCAGTAGGGAACTCCTACAAGTGCAGTTCTGAGGAGAATCTGCAGGTCACAGACCAAGCCTTTGTCAATGTATTTAATGTTCAGATCCAGGTTTTCAAGATTGATGGAGACAAATTTGGGCCAGGTAAGAGATTTGCGTTTGGCAGCCCCTGTCAAATCCAAGATTTGTGAAGTATACTTCGATATAATATATTGTAGTCAAATGTCAGCTTGTGGGTGCTATGCTTAGTGTCTGCATGCCCCACTGCAGATGATGTGGGGGCTGATTAAGATGTCCGAGTTGAGGTTAGTGTGAGAAGCACGTAAAAAGCTTTGAAACAACTTGGGCTTGGTTTCTGATACTCCAGAGAAGAGTTAAGCAAGGGTGCTACCTTTCCTTCAAAACTGTGTGCACACCGTTGTGTGAAAAGAGGCAAACCTGTCCCTTGTGACTATGGCGAAAGCAAACTGACTGTGGGAAGGGTTGCATGGATATTTAGGATGGCTAAATTTGTGTGTAACGAACAGCTCTTGAGGAGGAAACAATCAGTATAATCTCCATATCATGTACACAGCTGGTACTAGAAAGACTTCATCCTGAGTGATCATAGTTAGTGGACTTGGCTTCCTTTTCATTGTTGGCAAGCTAGCTGAGCCAGTTTTATCTACGTGCTGAGAGCAGAATGCTGAAGTTCTGATGTAGCCATCTGTTGGTCCACTACTACCTAACATGGATCTTTTTCTCTCTCTTCAGTGGAAGAATGTCAACTGGATGAAAATAACATGCTGATCCCTATAATAGTTGGTGCAGCCCTTGCTGGTCTTGTTCTAATTGTCTTGATTGCTTACCTGATTGGCAGAAAGAGGAGCCATGCTGGATATCAAACAATTTAATTATTTGCACTAAAATCCAGTGTAGATGAAAAGCAATTGCAAGAGGCTGGGGGAAAAAATCCCCCTACTTTTCCCCTGAACTGGTTGATATTGTAAGGTAACATCTTTTCTTGCAAATTGCTTCTTTAAAGTCTGCTTTATTAAATGTGAAATCATCTTGCAGCATTTAACTATGCACAAAAATAACTTCTGAAGATTCTGGTGTTTAATTTTGCTAACTAGTTTTAATATTTACCCACTTAGAAACAAGCTAAAAGTTTTTAAGGGTGCTTTTTTGGAATTGGCATAAGATCATGTCAGCTGTAGATTCCAGAGAGGGATGTTGCTAACTCTTGACTCAATTTCAGAACTCCTAACAAAGGGAAAAGATTCATTATTTGCACCGCTGCCATTGAGCGATGATGTTAAGTATACTGATAATGCATTTGAAAAAATTCAGTAACAACTGACAAAATTGAAACCTAAAACCTGAACTTCACTTTGTATCTTAGGTGTGTATTTTTTACTAAGCTTTAAACTCAATGCCTGGCACATGCAGGGTGTGAACGACACAATACTCAAACCTTACAGGAATTCTTTATGATTGGACAGCTCCCCCGTTTGATATTTTTGATGCTATGCCAGCTCGTTAGGAGCTGGTACTTTTTTAAAATGGGTGTTATTTTTATTTACGTTTTTTTGTAAAGTGATTTCAGTCTATTCTGTTGGAAGGTTCAGAGAGATCCTGTTACTGCACATGTGTACAATATAGATCTCAATCTGCTGATTCTATTGCTTTAAACTTGGCTGGGGGGTTGTACACTTTAAGGATCAGTTCTTATGTATGCATTGCCTGTAACAATGCTAATAAAGACACTTTTTTTTTTTTTTCTGTATTTCTTAGTATTGCTGATCACTCTTAAAACCATTTGTTGACCATGTATTGAGTGCTGAAGTCCTGGTTTGGCTATACTTGGGAAGCTTCAAACAATCCTTAGTGTGGAGTTACCTTAAGCAAGTGCTTAAGTTTTTTCTTTGTAGCACAAAGGCAGACCTTAATGCGTGTGTTAGAATCACGCTCTTGTTTTGCACTTTGTGTTTGGAAACAAGGAAAGCTATGTGTTGGTAACCTGAGACCTGGAGAAGTTAACTCTTCAAACTGCCACTTGCTGAAACATGTCAGTGCACCGGTCTGGTGCCTGGCTAAGCATCACTTTCTGACAGTGCTGCTAAGTTTCTCAGTCAAAGGACTGTGTGACTTTTCATGTTTGATTTAACCACAAAATAGGAAACACACATCTGCTGAGGGCTGTGTGCCTTGCAATGTGCTGGAAATGAACCTTGGTGTTAAAGCTTCCCTGACTCCCTCGTGCAGCAAGGCTTTGGTGTTAGCAGGACCAGCTCCGCAGGGCAGGAACTGGGGCACACCAAAACATTGCACAAAACACTCCTGACAACGGGAACCTAATGCAGGGCAGTAAGGCTGGTGTACTTTGCACCAATGCCCTGTGACCTTGGGGGTACCTGGAAGCTATGAATTTTGCTAGCAGTGAACCGTGTTTCCTAACACCTGCTGACATACTAGGAATATGGTACTGCTACTGTCCTTAAAATTCAGTACTTGAGGGACAAGGTGTTATGTCTGGCACCATAAAGGAGAGGATAGCTTGGAATCACTGTCGAGTAGCAGTCTCTAGTTGTCTAGAAGAGCACTCATCTACTTCCTCTGAAAAAGCTGGTTGTTTTTTTTTTTTTTCCCCTGCTAAGGAATTAAAAAATCTCAATTTGCAGCATAGGGGAAAGCCATGCTTCACAAAGAAGGAAGAGATCTTGCAGCTGTTGCACAGGGACCATAAAACCTCACGAAGTGCTGATCTCCAGTTGTCTTTCCTCCTTTCCGCAGCTGAAGGGGAAGATTTGGCCACGAGAGGGCTCTGTATGGACAAGAAAGCAGTTCCCAGATTCCTGGCCCCCAGCAGGGCTGAAAGTGGCATGGTGCCAGTACAGACTTAGGAACTACCCACTATCTTCCCCGGTCAAAGAAGTCTTCATGGATGTCTTTCCAAGTGCTTCTCCTCAAATTTTTAGGGACACAGGTGTGTGAGAATTGCATTACAGCTGCTCTCTCTCACACCGCATAGATCAACTGCTGGTGAAGATCACTGATTGCTCTCTTGCCCTGCATGTTGCTGTATTTGAGTTCCTTAAGTGAGAGCAGTGAGGAAAAAGATGACTGTATTCCAGCCAATGACTGGCAGTCAGGACTCAGATCACATATTTTACTCTCTACACCAAGAAACAGGTTCTGACAAATTAAATTAATTTATTTTGTACAAATGGTAATGGTGTCACAGTTAGTACAGTAATACATCATTTTATACATCTGTTTTCTTTTAATGTTACAAAATTCCCTGGGACTATTTTTTTTTAAAACGAGGATCCTGACATTGATCACATTCTAGTCTGAAAATACTTTAATCCTTAAAAAATAAAAACAACACACCACCAACAAACAATTACAGAACCACCAGTTCCAGTTATCAAATCTGACATACAGTATGAAGTGTTAACACACTTACTTGAAAGGCAGGAAAAATTGGTCAAGTGTCAGTTAATTCATGGAAAGCTTAAAGTGTGCTTTAATCAGTGCAAATAGAGGAATGCATCAATTGATTGCTGTAGTATCCAACCACCTGCTTACATCTGGCACATTATCCCTGAGAAAGCAACTTCTCCCTGCAAGTCTCTCGGAGTTTGTTGATTGTTGCCATGGATAAGCTTCCAGGATCTGTGAATATTTTCTGAGGGAAATAGAAGAAAATTCTTAGTTAAAATGCTGGCTTGGGACAGCATGCTAGAATTCTCACAAAATTCTCTGAGGTATGAAATCCCTGCTTCGATGTCCACACTGTGAAATTGCTCACTGCTCTTCGGCCTTCTTGTAACAGGGTAACATCTTCATCTACTGTGCTGTAAACACACAGTAAACCTGCAGCTCGTAACAGGTGCAGTAAGTTACACAAAAGCAGCAATAACAAATCTGGTGTCCAGCTGAGATTATTTAAGATGGCAGGTGGTAGAGAGTGGCATGTTTAGAACATACTAAACTGTCCTGGGTAAAGTGACAAAGCACCAGTGCACTTCTTGTGTGGTGCTATAGCAGAGGTGGTTCAGGCTCTGGAACACATAAAGAAACCAGTATTTTCCTACTGCAAAAAATCAGTTTTAATCCCTCACGACACTACCTTTGCTTTTCTCTACTAGGTTTTCCAGGGGAGTAATGTAAAAACTTGATGCAATCTGAATGCCATCACACATCTTCAATTACTCTTTTCCTTTTGTTTTCACTTCTTGTTTAAGAACAATACATTTGTTTCCACTATTTCACCTAGAACTTCTGAGCGAACAAAACTGTGAACCAAAGCTACAAGTTTATGCACTTTAAGCTACAGTTAAGGTATGTGGGCACCTCAGTTCTCTGGAGCTGTTATTTAACAGCTCTAGAGATGAGAATGTAATTGAACCAGTTCAGAACAGCTTTCTGGTGAAGAAGCCTTCAAACTAAAAACCAAGGTTCTTGTCCAGGGGAGGAGGCATAAAGATACCTATCATCACCTCTACTAGTACAAATACCTGTACTGCTGAAAAAAAATTCCAACCCAGCAAACAAATCCAAACACAAAGGTATATGTTTCAAAGCTGCAGAAGAACCTAACCTAAACTGTTTATCAAAAGCCTCATTACTAGAGTAAATAGCAGTTAAAATTCTTTTACTCAGGGTAACTGCAAGAAAAAGGTGGTTGATTTTCTAAAAACAGGTGGTGTAAAATTTAACAATTAAAAAGTGTGGAAGGAAGTTCTTCAAGGACAAGTGTTAGCTTCAACCTCAGAACAGGTGTTCTTAAGGCAGTTAACATTTAAT
The DNA here is from genome assembly GCA_013390045.1 of Picathartes gymnocephalus. Taxonomy (NCBI): domain Eukaryota; kingdom Metazoa; phylum Chordata; class Aves; order Passeriformes; family Picathartidae; genus Picathartes; species Picathartes gymnocephalus. Next base: position 93,776 of record WEKY01032249.1, read on the forward strand.
AAAATTCTTACTCTAACTGGAATGGAAAAATGCCTCAAACATCTCCCTTCTAAATTTAAGCTGTCCCTGTGATTTTTCTCTTGTTCCTTTAATTAAAAGACTTTAAAGTGTCAGTAAGTTAAGCTAATTTTTCTGTATGAACAAAAATGAAACTATAAATGACATCCTGCGGTGACTACCTATGCAGACATCTACCATGAGCATGAAACTCTTTGAGGGGTAAATGTCACCCTCCAGGACATGGTTTTGTGCACACTGACAATGATAGTGGAGTTGACCAAGTGATTTATGACAGATGAGCTGTTAGTTTTGCAGCTACCACCTTTTATGTTTCTATCTTCTGAGATAAGCCCTGAATCTAATGTTTTATACGATGTGGCACCCACTATATTAACAATTTACAAGAATAATTCTTACATTGCAGATTGTCATAGCACTTGGACACTCAACTTAATGAGTTTTTGTCTGGAAATGAGAACCTGTTGCTACCATCTTGTTCTAAACAGAATGCTGTGTGTTCTGGCTCTACAGCCATTTATCAGTGCAAGCTTAAAATTCACTTTGTGCTTATTCTACAATACTGTATTACAATTCATCTGAAAATAAAGCACAGGATCAATAGCCATAGTTCACTGGAAAAATGCACTGAAATTATTTTCTCATCAAACTTCCTGCCTTAACTGGTAAAAAGGGCAAAAAGAATTTTCTTCCCTGTATGTCAGACAATGTGGATGGATTGCTATATATCAAATTAGATAATAACTACTAAATCTATTACTTAATTTGTAATAATTATTGAATATAAATAGTTTAATATATTAATATATTTCTTAAAAGGGTTTGAGTTTCTTATTTTAAAGAACAATCCTAACAGCTACGTTTCTCCTAACTGTATCCATATTTTGCTCAGTGAACAACATTTCTAAGTCAGCCTTGGTTTTAATTTGGAATGACTAAAAGCTGCAGAGAATTTACCTGCATGAAGCTATGACACTCTGTTACAAATGTTCCTTTGGTGATCTGCTTAAATTTATCACAAATGTCAGGGAAATTCGTGGCTTCCAAAATGAAAGCTTGGTTTTGCTTAATCAATGTTAAGGCCACACGGAAGATGATCTTTGACCCTTCATAGAATAAACAATCCCATATTCGGAGCACAGTCTGCAGAAAAGGAGATAATTCAGATCAACCTTCATTTCAAGTAAGCAATTATTACTAAAGCAGAACAAATGAAATAATTAGGGGTGTAGTAAGAGAACTTTATGTTACCAATTACCTCCACTGGAAGAATGTCAATGAACAGGCATATAAACCAGCGTGACACCACTAGGGTCCACATGACTCCATGTCTTTCCATCAGCTCTGCCACAGCTGGAACTTTCATTTTCACAAGTTCTCCAAGGACTTCCTGATCAGTTTTCAGGCCCAACATTGCAGGACTGTAGTAATCTTGGAGAGAAGAAATCAAAACTCAGGAATCTGTGGACATGATCTTTTCATGACATTGAAGAGAATGTTCTCTGCAGCTGAATGTATAAAGGCACACTGAGCCTATGAATCCCATAGTGAAGTAAATTAACCCACAACACAAAGATCTCTGCACTGCAGTCATACAGTGCTGCTCTTTCAGCCAAGGCTGATCCCTCTGCACAAACACTTCATTCATGCCTACTCAAGTCTTCTTTCTTTCTGACGTTTTTTGGCAATTCACTCTTCCTTGCCAAGGAAGGATCATCTAGGTGGTTTTTAACTGCTAGCTTAAGCTACAAAAATGTTATTAATATTTAAACAGTTCAGTATAACCACCACCTCCTTCTGCATGTGGGGGCTCCACACAACACCCAGACAGGTAACAACCCAAGCCACCACAGTAACCTGTAGCCTTTAGACCAGGTCCAGTCAAACCGGAAATGCAAATTCCCCAGAACGTCAGCCTGGTCCAGGGCTGCTGGAGGCCAGATACTACCCATCTCCTAAGGTGTGACCTAGCCATTAAGGTAGGAGTTTTTCTCTCCTTTCTCTGAGCCAAGAAAAGCCCACTTTTCATAGAATAATTCTGAAGGGAAGTGAGTGCCAGATCCCTCAGGCAAATCTCTTTCTACTTAATTTACCTTCAAGACAGGGATGTAAATGACCTACATTCCTGCACTTCTGATCACTGCAGTAACTGGTAAATTCACAATTAAGAACAACGGAGCGCCCTCTGGCTGCCAGTGCACAGCTTGTTTGTCAGGGTAAACATTTCATTACCAAGGTGCAGGCTGAATAACGAGCGTCTCAGCTCTATAAACGAGGAGCTTTGGGTATATTTGAGGGAAGAAGAAGATTTGGTTTCAATTCCTAAGTATTCAAATGCCCAGTAAGGGACAACAATTACACAGATCTTTAAGAAATTCGTATTTTGGGTTTACATGTTGACAGAAACATTTAAGCTGGACTTGGCCGCGCCAGTCCTGGGAAGCAACTTTTGATGGCTCACGAGTGCTTTGCTGACAAGATCTATATTATTAAGTTTGTTTATGGAAAGAAACCAGTGGTAACACAAGCACCTTTCTATGCCATTCTTTCCTTCACTGATTCTGGAAAGCTGCAATTCAGGTTTCTCTGTCTTAACTGGTTTTTGCCAAGGTCCCCAGACACACACAGGCCAGTGGTTCATACAAAGGTGAATGAATCAGAGCAAAGTCTGTTTTCCTGAAATAATTCTTATAAAACCTCCCAGTACCACAGGTAAGTTTAAAAATATGTCCAAACTATGCAGTACATGTATAACCACTTAAATTTCTGTAATTTCACAAGAGCAGTTTAATATTCCCCTTTTTCCTGTGTCAGTGGTTTTCCTGAACAGACTTCCCACCCCATGAGCTGTTTGCTCTATATTTGTTCTGTCCAAACTCTAGAACATATACAGGAGGTTTTAATGGTACTACAGAGTATCACATTCAAGATTTCTGTTTGGGATCCTTTGTTCCCCCTGAAGAGTGAGATGTAAAACTCTACTACAGACCTAAGAGTCACTGCCACTCATATATATTCTTTAACCATCTGCCTTTCTTGTAGGGAAAGCTCCAACAGCTAAAACACAAATAATCCCATGAAAAAGTGTACTGAAAATATACCATGACCTCAGAGCCAACACAAAAACCTCTCTTTCTGCATATGTTGTATTAGTATTGTGCTCATTTTTGAACTGGAATGAAGGTAACAGTAACATTAATGGGCTGAGTAGATCTTTTTTAAACTGCTGCTTTAATGCAAGTGAAATCTAATCACATCTCAAATAACAAGTAACAGAACAGGCCTTTTTTTCCCTTTCCTATTTTTCCTTCTCTTCTCATACCTCCACGAACCATTTTTCCCTCTTTTTTTGTGCTCCTGAAACATATGAGTACTGAAAACTTCTTCAAATTACCACTGGCAAATGTCCTCAGGAGGAGGATTGCTCTGCTGCAATCATCTGATACACTGAAACCAACAGCAGCTGCTATTTTTAATCTGTACAGCAAAGTAAATGTCAGGATCTCAAGAACACAACAGGACACCTACCTAGCTCTTTGAGAACTGGCAACCAAAAAGTTAACAGGCAACGTGGATACCTCACTCCACGAATTACTGAAGCAGCCAGGAAGCTTTGGTGTAAATTAACATTTCATTCAAGTCTGTTAGAGTGTACTGCTGGACAGAAAGGAAAAAAAAGAACTATTCATCTATCTGGGGCAGCCCCCTGCTGTTCCTCGTAGCGCAGGAGCAGCTCCCATGTGCCCCGGTACACAGCACTGCAATGTTCAGCCCAGCGCTGCTGCAGAACAAGTGGGAGGAGTGATTAACGATTTATGCAAATACCAATAGCTGAGCAGCAGGGGTTTTCAGGATATTAGCTACCAGTTCACAACAAAAGTTAGGTTAAAAGAATCTGCACTCGAGACATTTTTTCATGCAATTACTGTACGTTAATTATAGTTCATGTGGGTATTAATTATAATTATTACACCTAAATATGTTATTATAATTTTCTATTTATTTTTCCTGTATATATACTTTTATACATAAATGTATGTATATAAAATTAGCTGCTCAAATTAGGAAAGCCACATTTCCAAATCCTTCAGAAACATTCCTGGAGGACCTCATATTTGTGCAAAACTTACCCAGAGATCACTTACAAGGAACACCTTTCACAGTCCACGTCTGGTTTCACTAGGGAAAATGATTTTGTAACTTGGTTCAGTGCCTAAGTGCTTGGTAACATTTAACCTTCATGGCTCTTCTATTCCCGTCTTATTTACTAGGGATTCCCAGTCATTAAGCCTTCTGGAAATGGCCCCTCAGCAAAAATCCTGCAGCTCTCCCTTGCTGCAAATGCTTCAGTGTGCGCCCTACCTTCCTAATATTTTATAATTGGCTGCTCTGCCCAGAAATTAAAATATCTTTGTTTATAACCAAGTCTACACAAGCCTACCTCTCCCCCGCACCACAAAGCTGTTTTTCACAAAATACAGTGCAATTATTTTTACTCATCTACCATTGAAACACATTAGCTTTCTATTCCTTCCATATCTTACAAATTATTTGAAATTTCTAGATTTGCATGATCCACATTTAATTAGCATCTTAATTATTTTTGCCCTCTCAATCATCTGGCAAAATACTGAGCAGTTGATGACCCAGAACAGACCTGAGTCAGTAACTGCTCCCAATCTGCCACTTACACAACATAATTAGCACTTTTTTTAAAATTAGTATCTGTTGATCTAGGTGGTTGATAGGAATGTCCTCTGAAAAAATATCACTCCCCTGAAAAAAAACACATAGCCAGATTGTTTCCTTTTATTCTTCATATGGTCAAATGCAAGTGATAATTTTTAGGTGATCCCACACTACATTATTTTTTGTCACATTTTCTGGAAGGCAACAAATGAAATATTGTATTATAAATTATTATTGTATTATTAATTTATTACTAAATTCCAGAAAAATATCTAGATGAAAATCAAGTTTCTCAATAGGCAACTCTGCATTTTCAAGTGCTTTTGTAAACTGATCCGAGGCTTTCCGTGCTTTCCTCTCACCTTTCTTCCCTTAGTTGCTTACCCCTGGACCTGCTTTGCCCAGTCCGTTGTTCCGAGTACCTGCCTATGGATTTCAGATGCCTTCCTAAGTTTAGGAGTGCCCAAGAGTATAACAGAGGGCAATGTGGGCAGCAGCCCACATGGAATTCATCCTGCCAAGTGCCCCTTCCTCATCCTTCACAGCTGACCCAGAACAGCAGTGTAGCCCTGAGGCTCTGTTGGGATCATCAGTTTCTTCCTCTTGGAGTCAAGCAGCAAACAGGAAAAGCCAGCTTCACCAGCTGCCAGCTACTTTATTGCTACTGTACAACACAGGTGACCACATGAAGGGACTTTTTCCCTTGTTCAAAGGGCTTTTTGTTACTAATACTGCACTGCTTGTGGCATGCAGTCACTGAGCTGGAAACCTGTTCTGGCAAAGAGACATTCCTAACACTACATTTCATTGTCTCCCTGTCACAATAGTTAGCACCTCTCTGGATCTTGTCCAGGACTAAGACATAACTGGCTGCTTGTGCTCCAGAACAGTAATAAGATTTGTAGGAAATAAGGATAAAGATTGTAGGGACTGCATGACCTTGTTCTCTGTTACAAATAGATTAAGAAGTTCCAAAAATAAAAGTTTAAGAAGCAATAATACTCTTATAGTCTTAAATTATCTCTACGAGTCAAGAGCTACAGAAGTTAAAAAAAATTCCTTCCAGTCTGCTGTGCATATGTCAGGTTAAATATACATATTCCCAGTGGAACTAAATTCTTAAGTGTTACAAAAATACCCAAAACAATACCTCAGCTCTGCTGCTTATCTTCCAGCATTTCTATTATTTCAAGAGCCTATATAGCCCAGCCTGGGACAGAATGGTGTGTCTTGGAGATCCAAACCAATTGAAAAGTTAAAAACTGGCTGGTTTAACTTTTCTCACAGTCTAAGCAATGCAAAGTATTTTATTCACAAGAATAGTTTATACTGTCCCTGAGAACTGGCGTGTGTATGCGTGAGATGATAATGTTCTCTCTCCTCCCATAGTAGCAGTAGTAGTTCATTTTTACAGCAACAAGCAACACTCAAGAGTGCCTCCTGGCTGGAGATACCATTTGCTACCAAACTTCACTGGAATCCAGGAGGGAAACAGAGCAGGCCTAAGGGTTGACATGAAGAATCAGAGGTTTCCATTAACAGAATTTCATGAAAAGCACTCAGTTCTACATTTCCTACATTTCAAGTCAAACCCAAAACAGATTCCATCATGTGCATTTGTAGGGAAAAAAATAAACATTTAAAACATACCAGCTTTTGTGTCTTCTAAGTATCTACATCGTGAGCCTTACAAAAAGTGAACAACCTACATTTGGGAAGAAATCAGAAAGCCACAACAGGAAAAGGAGGAAACCCAAGAGCACTGCCAATTCTTTTTGCAGTATCAGGCCAGAGTGATATCCTGCAGATATGTGGTTAAATGGCAAGCTAAAAACTCTTAACTGTGTTATTTTTAAAACACAAGTTCCTAATTTTCCAGGGAACAGAAAAAAAATCTAACAAACCAAGCAACACAAAACAGGCTCAATCCATATTTTATCTCTTCTTTCAAACTAAACTGACCAAGAACTGTCCTGGGGTACTGAACTCACACCACAACCAGCATTAGCTGTATCATTCACAATTGAACATTAGCTTTAAAAAAATGTAAGGAAACCAAATTTATTTTGGACAGCAGAACTACCTTAAAAAATGGGAATGCAAACATTTTATGAATCCTTATTGGTTGATATTGAGATTACACAAAATTTAGAATAATGTATCTTGAGAAATGACTTACTATTACCACCTTTCCAGCAAACACGAAAAGGCAGTGTTTGTTTCTACATAATGCCATCTGCCTGTATTCACCTTTTGCTTCTGGTCCCAAACTTGGAAAATAGATCCCAGGGAGCTGAAAGAGCCCTTTGGTTTTCCATTTGCATTTCACAGAACACAGTGGGATTCTGAGCAGATGTAGTAGCTACCTGCCATTTGGAAACTGACAAAGGATGCTTGTTAATTAGAAAGACAATGGAAAGGCAGGCAAAGATACCATCCTTCCAGGCACTACAGAAGGCAGAGATGAAATACAAAGAAACAAAGACTTAATGTGTAACCCCTCAGAAAAACAAATTGAAGTCAGCAGCATGTTGGAAAACACAAACACAACTTTCAGACATTCTAGTTACAGAGAATGAAACTGGCTATGTTAATTATTTTTTTACATACCACCTCTCTTATGTGCTGCTTAGTATAGATATTTGCATCATTTAAAACTAGTCCAGCTTAAAGTTATAGATACCAAAACATTCTCATATAACTAAGATATAACTAAGCAGAATACTTTTGGCCAGCTCTCTTCCCTCTCTCCTCTCTTCGTATCTGCTACCATTGGAATAGCTCCTTCTGTGAACAGTGGTTTTTTCACAGTATCACTGAGCTGACAGACACCAAGAAACACAGCATATTCCCCACTCGGCTGTTTCCAAACAGCCTGGCCTGACTCCAGGCATTGCACCCCATGAATTGTGCCTGTCTAAAGAGTCGCATGCTGTGAAGAAGTCTGCAGCTTATGGGGCTGACGATGGTCCCAGGAGCCAAGGCTTTTAACTCACAAAACCCTTTTGTGACTCTTATCACCAATTTCCTCAAACCCAGAGGAAATTCATGAACAAGCACTGAAAACTACAACTGCTTATCATGCCTGCTGAGGAAACAAACTTTTTTTTTTAAAAAAAGCTTACAACTGTGTAATGAGTCTTAAAGACTGATGACTTCAGCTGAATAAGGATTCCTAGATCTGTTTTTAACTCCTCCACAGGATTAGGAAGAATAGGTATTTTAGCAGTTGACCACACTGACAAGATTATTCTTAATACCTCAGCACAAAACACAGCAGTGATATCCTCTCATGCTTAAGAAGAACCCCAGTGTAACATTTTCATCAGCTCTTCACAAGAACGCTACCAATAGTAATGTACTACTGAGTACATTACTTGAGACTGGGACAGAAGCACCTTAAAACAGAGAGCTGGACCAACACGTACGGTTCTAGTCTGGCACTGGAAGAAGGAGACCAACCCAACACTTTGGTCTGAAAAGAAGGGGAATGAAAGCCACAATCCTCTTACTTCAGGCTTGAAGAAGCTAACAAGGGAATTAAATTTATTCATGAAGAAACAGGTTTTAAAACTGTAAGAGGAACAAGACTTCTCCATTACCCATAAACTGACAGCTGAGTAAAGCACTCCAGCCTTCTGAACATGAACACATGAAATGCAAACAAGATTGCATTTTCCAAGCACCTCTCTCAAACTAAACACTCACTTCTCGCACATTTAGGTAGACAAAAGTTACCACTGTACATTATTTTCTTAATTTAATTTCCTTTACTCCAAAAGCACATCTCACACCAACACATTCTTTATGTTGCCACCTATGCTACACAGGCATTATATATTTGGAAACAGTATCAAAGCCTGCTGTCAGTGCTTCTTTCTACTACGACATATTTTAAAAAACCCTAACACTTAATAGAGTTGAACTTTTGAAAAAAACCTCAATTTTTCTGTATCTTAAGTTGCAAATACAGTAAATCCAGAGTAAGCACACCTTAGCTCAGAAAAAGCCAAAGCAATCTTTGGACATATTCACTACTGAAGAGAGAGTGTATCATCTCTGATTATGACATCAGGAAAACTGAGGTTAGAAAACTGCACCCAACTCTGATATTTACAATTCAGGCAGAAAATTGAAGAACTGGAAAGGACGTGAAAAAAAAAGGTTATAAACACTACTTAGAAAAACTGAGTTCTGTAAGGAACCTCCTTATTTGTGCATTTATGCAAGAAAAAATGAAAAGCAAAATTAACCACTTCATAGAAAAAATGCACCAGGCATTGTGGGCTTTTCAATGTAGTAGAAGGAAGTTTTAAAAAGAAATAATACCTGCAAATTAGGACAAATAAAATTCCAATTAAAAAACATAGCAAGTGTTTTTCAGGAGAGTGATTTACAGTTTGAATACACCACTAGCAGTGGTGGCACAGTCACTCTTTCAAACCAAGTCTGGGACCTCTCGGATATCTTGACCTGGCCTTGAACACTTCCAGGGATGTGATACCCAAAACTTGTCTGGGCAGCCTGTTCCACTGCCTTACTATCCCTCTGAGTAAAGATGTCAGGAGGAAATTCTAAGTGTCCCTTATTTTAGTTTAAAACCATTTCCCCTTGTCCTATCACTATTTGCTCCTGTAAGAAGTTGCTCTTCACCTTTTTTTAAAGCTCTCTTTAAGTACTGAATGGCCACAATGGGAAGAATTATTACTATTTCCTCACCTGGCTTTTTGTATGGAAAATCCAGTTACATTTTCAGTGGTAGGAGTCTTGATATTTAATACACAGATAACTTCAAGCATATTCATACATTTTATGGGTTTTTACAAGTTAAAATACAAAACTGTATACTGAGATCTGCTTTGAGCATCATACATTTGTCAGTTGATATGTTATGCTTTTTACTGTAGAAGTGACATATTCAGGAAGGCTCCATTATTAAAATTGTAACCGAACATACAGAGCATTGGCTGACCATGAAAAAGTAACAAAAAAACCAATAAAGCTGCTGTGTCTTTGCTGCATTAATTCCACAGGCAGAATAGCATAGTCCCTTTATCATGGAGATGGCTCTGTCAAAAGGATAGTTTCAATACCACATGTGCACAAGTGCTTTCACAACTCAAGCCATTAGATAAAACTAGAAAAAAAAAAAAAATCAAAACAATTGTAACATCCCTCCAACATGGCTATTCCAATAAAATGTAAAGCACAAACTAAGTAACCTTTGTGCTGCATACCAAGGCTTGGCCACTGATTGATTTTTCCACATCCAAAAAAACCAGATGACCTCCCAAACCTACACTTCAGTGTTTATGCCACTCTACCTACCTACCTCCTCGGTATGCAGACAGGGAATTCTACCTTTGATCAGTCCTAGCTGAATTAAGATTGCATTTGACAAATTATTTTGCTGATGGCTTTTGAAAGGGATGAAACTTTGATTTACTGGGGAGATAAACAAGAAAATAGCACTGTCTGCACAGACAGCCAAAGGCTACAGTCCCATACAGAGTAGTACCATGGATGGCCTACTGAAGATACTTCAAGTTCAACATAATCAAATTATATCAATAGAAGGCTTGGTTAACAGAATGAAGGAGACATTCTTGACTTTTTCTTGGTGGAATAGGTCCTGCTTCCAGTGTAAATATAGTCATGTCAAGGAACAGAATATTCTTCAGCGTTTTTAAACACTAAGGGTGCTTTTGCTGCATGGCTGAAACTTAGCATGTTTCCTCACAAAAGTAAGGCTGACAGCATATATATTCTCGTCATGTGCAGCAAACTTCTGTTTCACACAAAAGTATAAGAGTTCTACCCAGCCACCTAAAACACACCTACTAAATAATGAGATTGTTTTTTGATTGATGAGGTTTGCAACTGAGAGGGAGATATGATACAGAAAGTAAATAAACTATTTCAAATGTATAAATACCTGTATAATTTTAAAGAAAAAAACCCCATCAGTTACTCATTTCCTGCTTGCTCAAGTCTCACAAATCCCCTAGCAGTTCAGATTTGTAAGTGATGAGGATTTCAGGCTTATCATGGTTTCTAAATACAGGCATATGACTCCTTCATTCCACCTTCAGCTTAACAGGACACTGCATGCTTAATTCCTAGGTAAATTCAACTGACCTCTAATGCTCAAAGATTAATGCTTTCATCATGACTGGGGGTTAACAGTAAAACATGATGGAGTCCCATATTTCAAAACTCTTAATTGTTCAGCTGACCAGCAAAATGCTTCTGTCTCTGAGTATGATATTGTAGTCCAGACGTGCACACCACTATGGCTTCAAATGCAATCACAGCGGAACTCCATAGATGAGTGAGAATTCTGCCAACTCACAGGCCTGTAGCTGAGTGCTGCCAGAGGAAGAAGATAAAGAAGCAGCCCAGAATTGATCAATCTGCTGAAATTTTCTGGGTTGACGGTGCTATTATAAAAAAAGCTCAGTTGTCAAAAACTACTTTGTAAACATGGTGTCATACATGTCACACATAGCCTTGAAAGGAGCTTTTCACACCAAAAGCACATGGCCTGAGGTGTCTCTTCTCTGAAAGGAAATGCTTTTCATCACAGCAGTCCCCAACTTAGGCTGCAAATTCAGCTCAGTTTAGGTCTAGCAGTGTTTTTGACCTGCACAACTAAATAAAATGCATCCTGTGGAAGAGTTCCACTCCCACTGGAGATGCAGGCCTGAAAAGATGCAGCTGCCAAGCCAGTTCTGCATTCAGAGGTTCCCTGGCAATACCCAATTAGGGTATTTAAATAAATTCAGCCACAAGAACAAAATAAATACAGGCTTAACTGCAATTAACAGCAAACAGTGTAAACAGAAATACTTCACAGCTTAGTACAGCCTTCTGCATTTCCCAAGTGGTTCTTCCCTTCAAACCTGGAAGTCTGTATGATGGGACTCGAAAGAATGTTATAACACGAATCACTCAAAAGAGAAGGATATACAAAAGTTTGATATGTAGCTATGATGTCATTCACTTCAAACATTCATGTCTCCTACTGTGCCTAATCTCTTGTGCAACTTGCGAGTCTCTGGCTGATACAACTGTGAGCCAGAGAGAGCTAACAAACAGGGAAGGTATCTGTTATCTCAGCATGCAGGCACTTGCCTTCACCAGCAGTCATTACACTACAAACCAAAGTGGCACCTTGCTTTGCACCTTGTGTGCTTGCACCTAATGCCGGTTACTTCAGTGCAGTCTACTACTTTGGTGACTATTTAATAATTTAAAACTCTGCTCTTTTAATTTTTTATAAACAACCACGCAGTACACATGGGTAAAAAAAATTTTAAAGCAGCTGCTAAAAAGTAACAAGACTGAAGGAAGATTGTTAGATGGATTCTTGAAGAATGCTACACCTCATTTAAGATTTTTATTAAGAACATTGGAGAGGAAGAAAAGGTGGTATTTGTTGACAATCCTAAACCAGGAAATACTGACCCATGTCAATACACAAGGCACAAAAAAGTAACAGTGGAGAGACTGGAGTAAGAGACATGATGACATTTCAAATAGTAAGAACAAGGATGTGCAAATAAAGTTCAGCAAAAAGGTGCTATGAATTCCTAAATGCTGTGGAAAAAACATTTTTTGACAATGAGAGAGAAGAAACAGAACATGCATTATGATGGAGATCACAAATCAAAACCAGAGTGCTGCTAGGGAAAAAAGGCAAGGGAAATTCTACAGCTTTTCTCTCTTAAGCAAAATACTTTCCACTATGAAAACTGCCACTGCACAAGACACTAACTGACTCTCCACTGGAAAATAAAAGTGTGCCATTGTGATCAGGTTTAAAAAAAAATTGAAAAATCAATTCAAACTGGAACAAGCACACAGAATAATTAGGCTAAAACAGGAAGAGAGAAAAGTTTCATGCAAGAGAAGAATTTAATTGAAACACCATAGCCATACAAAAAACCTCTGAAACGAATTGACTGCATCCTACAAATAACGAAAAGTAAGCACAAAAGAGAAAAGGACTTTTCTCACCCCAAAAGTTGGCATTGACACCAGAATAAAAGGATATACCCATGAATAGGGTAGTACAGAACTCATGAGACGTCTCTTAACCACTGGAGAAGTACTCTACAACCAGTTTTCAGTAAGAGTAACTCCAGTATAATAGACCAGTAGACAAATTAGAGTATAGGTTGATATACACAATTGTTTCCAGACTGAGAATCACTGAAGGTGGGAGGGGGAATTATTCTTCTATATATAAGCATAACTATATATATATATAAAAATAA
>WEKY01032253.1:0-28863 GCA_013390045.1 Picathartes gymnocephalus
CAGATCATCGATAAAGATACTAATCAGGAGTGGCCTGTATATCTCTAAATGCTGCTACTAATTTTTCTTCATGGATTCATAAAATGCAGCCTCCTTGGAGGTTGTATTTAAAGCTATTCATAACTGTACTGTATCTCTATAGATACTTACATATTATTATTTTTCCTGCCTGCTCTAGCAGATTTATCTCCAGTTTTAAACTCTGCACGAAGTTTGGTGTTAAGTGATAAAACTATTTTCTGAACTATTAGAACTGGAGGGTGTTTTGTTCATTCTGTTCTCAATCAAGACTGATTTCTTCTATTATTATGTGGATTTGTGAGGTTATTCTATTCACTTGTGTGTTTTTGTGAAGTGCTCTTATGTCTATACCGAGGGAAGGAACTACATACAAATTTTTCAGGAGACTTCATGGTGGAAAACATCTCTTTCTCTGCTGGGAAAGCATGTAGCAGGCTTTACATGTAATTGCTCTTTTTAGTCTAATCTGGGCAGATTAAGAGATTCCTTTGTAGTTTGGACTTTGCCCGTATGGAGATCTATGAAGGCCAAAATGACTTGAATTTGTGCATAGGAACAATTGACAGAACACAGACTGGTGAGCATGGGAATTATCTCTGCTCTTTTGGGAGCACAGCCAAGATAAGCTGCTGTCCTCTGTATCAGCTGTAAAGTTTCTTTGTGGTCATCCTTCAGTAAAGCCCCAAATAGCACGCATGGTTCAAATTCCACTGAGATATAAAAGCAAACACAAATATGAAAGCTGACCCCTGAAGGAATGCAATTTTAACTGTAAAACCAAATTTTCTTTCATTTCATGATCTCACTACTCTAATAATAAAATAATTAGGTTTTTTAAATGTTATTTTTAATATAACAAAACCTGAAGGCAATGGAATTTGCCATGTGCATTCCCTCATCTGAATGGGCAGAAACCTTCGGTGTCTTCAGGTGCTTTCGACAGCATCAGTCTTGTCTTCCCTGGACTGTTCCTCTACCAGGTACTTTTCTCCCAAACTGTCAGGCAAGTCTGACGTGACTTGGAGCTGGAAGATACATTTACAGTGGTGATATGGCCACTGGGACTACTGCTTTCTATTTTCACGAGTCTTTCAAAAATTTTCTTAAGAATGGTATGTGACAAAGCAGAATTAATTACTGTGCACGGGAGATAATCCCAGTATCCTATGTGCCACCCCTTCCAACTCAGAATATTCTGTGATTTGATGATGATGTAATCCAAGCCTGTTGCTGTCCAAGAGGAAATAGTTGCGTGAGCCCCCTCACCAGGATCCTGCACGTAGTGACACAGGTCAAGGCACTGAGGGCTGCTGCTGGTTAAGCTAAAACTGACCAGGCTGCATGTTTTGAGTTTTGCAATGACCCTGATTGGGGGAAAAAGATAGAGCTGTCTGCATATCGATGGGAAAGCAAGTTGGAAGTGGTCCAGACCTGTTTGTGCACTCTCCAATTGTTCTGCTGCATCAATCTGTGCAAAGTATTCCTGGAAGGGGAGTCCGGGTGGGGGCTGGAGAAGGTGATGACTTGTTATTTTCTGATCTTGCTAACCTGCAGTGTGCTTAATGGGAATAACTGGAAATGAAGAGGCTACTCAGGTGTAATGAGGTTTAACTAATGTAACCAATGTTTCAACTTGTTCTACTGCATGTTTGCTCTAAGGCTTGTTTACGTATTGTATAAGCCAAACTCGCCTGTCTTGTTGGGTGAGTGTGGTTAAAGTCTGCAGAGCTACGTGAATGTACTGTAATATCTTCCATAGCATTAACAAAATATGCCCCTGTGCTCTGACACACTAATGGCACATGAAATCTCTGTGCTTTTCAGACACACCTCAGAATGATGATAGTAATTTTTTGCAGATTGTGGGAAATCAGGCACACTCAAAAAATACCATAATACCAGCCTTTTGTATTTAAAAAATAAATCAAGAGTTCCTGACAGAGGCAAATGGGAGTTGCAGATTTTCTTATTGATGGTCTTCTGGATCATTCTGAAATGTAGTGACAATATGTTGATGGACAGTTTGTATCAAGTGAGGTACCTTATTTTTCTTTTTTTTAAAACCCTTTTCCCAAGCTCACTGCCTTCTTAGTCTTCTGGTGACCTTTTGGAGTTCATCACAGGAAAATTTTTGGCATTTCATATAATATAGCTACTATGAACAGCTTCTTTCATGTACCTAATGTAATAAGAATGTAATAGTCATTCGGCATAACACTTGCAATTCTAAGAAAAATTTCCTTTTGGGCTAAGCTTCATGAGTTAATAGAAAGCAAAATCTAGTAAAGAATTTTTCAAGTAAGCCAGTTAATCAGAGCTACCGTAAATTGATCACTATTGTGCTGAAGAGGAAAACATGAAATTAGTCTTGTTTTGAGCCAAGTTCTGCAGTTAACATATTTTTTGCCAGTTTAGTTCATGAGAACTGCTTCAGCTATAGAATCAGGTCTGTTGTAAAAGTTTGGGGGTTTGATGCTTAGAATTGTTTTTTCTTGTCCCTTTTGAACATTGGTATGTAATATTTGCTTGTCTCTAAGAATCTGAAGTTTCTCAAAAGAGTTGAATTTTCCCTCAAGAGAGTTATCTCAGAATTGCTATCTAGATGAAGTATTTAATTATAATCCATTGATTTAACTATGTTCGTAGAAAAATGTTTTGATAAAATAGAAATATTTAATTGTTACTTCTGTCACAATAAAAATTGAAATATTTTAATTTTAACATGAAAGCAATAATAAAATTTAATCAGAAGACTAAAAATACAACTCCACTGAACCAAAACATTTTCAGATTATTTTTTTACTTCTGTTCTCCCCACTCTCCCAAAAGGTTGGAAGTAAATGTAGCTTCATAAACTTTGAGTTTCCTGACTTTTCCTATTTTGATAGCCTTCCTAATGTGCTTATCATAGTTTGCTTCTGATGGATTGTTCAGAGTTTTTTAGGGTAACTTAAAGTGGAGATAGTGAGCATATATTTATGTATAGTTTACCATGTGGCTTGTGTCTCAATATTTCTGAGCAGTTATCTGATCTCCATAATCTGTGTTACAGGAAGAAGGTTTGTGCAAAATGCGGGTTTTATAACAGGAGAGGCCATGACCCATAGTGATTTTTATCTGGAAATAGTAGCTAGAAGGGAGGATGTTACCACATTTGAAACTTCTCAGTAGATTGGGGTTTTTTGGTGGGTTTGGTTTTTTTTTCATTATTTGAATTTTCAGTCCAATTATTTTGTGTGCCATATAAGAAACTGCATTCTTCAGACTGTAGTGAGGTTAGCCCAGTATGTGGGTACCATAGGGGCGAAAATCTGGCTTTCCCTGGGATCCAGAGGTGCTGGTGGAGCCGGCAAGGGACATGGAGCACTGTGAAGGTGATAGACTTTATAATTCTGTATCGCACTGTCTGACTTTCCTGTGTGTTGAGAAACCTACAGGCAGAAGCTCAGCCTTGAAGTAAAGGAAATTGTGACTGGTAAATTTTGGAGTAGAATATGTTTATCTAGAAAACTGGAGATAGTAGAAGAATTCCTTGCTGCTCTTATTGCCTTAAACTGAGAAGATGCAGAGAGAAATTGAGTAATGTGGGCTACATGCACTGTGGGTGATTGGATGGCCTTGCACATTTACATTTGACTTATTATAGTATAGTCATTCTTCTTCGTCTTCTAAAATTAGCAAAGCGCAGCACAATTATAATACTTTCATGCTTCGGGATAAGCTTTGCATTTCATTAGCTCATTGGTTCTTATTTATGCTATGTCAGTTCAGGAAGAAAAATGTTAAACTGGAATAACTTGTTTTGAAAGTTCAGTACAAGTGTGTGCTTTCTTCATCTCTAGTTTTGAATCTCCCACCTCTTCTGTTAATGTGAGAGTCTGCCTGCCTGTCCTCTCTGTTGAGTTGTAGACATCACTGCGGAACAGCATCAAAGCAGTTTATTTGCTTTTAAATACATGCATGTATTTGATGAGAAGTTTTTAGTTGACACCCCCCTAAATCCTCCTTTTTTTTTTTTTTTTTCCCCTCCTCCCCCACGCAAATATTTTTAGGACAAGATTTACTGGTAAAAATAGCAACAAGTTAGAGGCACCTTGCTTTGGCTTAGTTACACTTCTTGTTAGAGACTGGTGTTTGTGCCTGTACGTGCGGTGGCCTTTGCCACCTGGAGGCCACCATGCTGCGAGTGGCCACTTCTTTCTCCTAAGTCGTGGCCTTCAGCAACAGCGGGGAGGAAGCCTGGTCAGTAATTTGAGGGCAGCTTTTCTTCCCCATCTCAGCCCTGTTGGGTGTAGGGCTGGAGGCTCCTCCCTGCACCTCCCTCCCCTGCTGTGGGGCTCTGTCTTACACCATGCACAGCTTTCCAAAGAGACCACCAAGTGTGTCTGACTGTCCCCAGGAAACCCCCAGAAGTTCCTGCCCCTCTACCTTGGGCTGGCACTGCTGCTTTGCTTGTGCCCCCTACCAGGGTCTCTCCCACCTGGGCTGGATGCTGGTGAGAACGGAGATGTCCGTGTTCCTATGGGAAGCCAGGCTGTTGTGTTTATCTTCCTCGAGCACCGCTTTAAAGTTATCTGGCAAGGAGTGCACGCTCTTTAAAGATCACAGTCTTGCAGTATTTTTATGGATACTTTGAAAGGCAAAAGAGCACTCAGCTGGGTTAGCGGGCAGATGAGTGGATGTGGCCCTGGGGCCTCGCGCGCTGCCAGAGCGCTGCGCTAACGAAGCCTTCAGACAGAACCAGAAGGATGAGGCAGCCGGCAGTCACATTTCTCTGCCTCCTGTGACTTGCTGCAGAGGCTGGGGTGAAAGATGAAACACTCGCCCTTAGACCACTCTTCAGAGTGCAGCCACGTACTTCAATCTCGGTGTCTTTCCTCGCGGTTGATGTTAATGGAAATGGCCTTTTTCACCACGCATTTTTCTTGCTCACAGGCTTCTCCGTGACCTTGTAGTGAAGTCATAAAAGCTTGGATCTTTGCTATCGCAGTCCTTGCCATAGCAACATGCGTCATAGCCGAATAATTATTTATTTAATGGGTTTAATTATGAAAACTGGGAAAGGCACTTACGAAAACTGGATCAGGTAAGGGAAAGAAAAAAGCACTAATTTTAAAGTAAAAACAAAAGCCCACAACACTTTCATGATACTTGAGACAGGAATAAGTTAAGTACTGCAGCCTTGGTTTTAACTACTTAACTTTGTTCTCTGTCTGCCTTTTCTTCCTTTTTAAATTGTTTTTTCTTGTCCACTGTGCAAAAACCGTGCAGCTGCCTCAGTGATTCCCCCCTCCATTTTCAAACCTATAAATACATGTCCTTTATCATGTTGTTCCTTAATAGCTTTGCTTCCAGATAGCTTTGCTATTTTAAATCTTTCATCTTTCAATTTCATGCTATCATGTAAAAAATAATTAGGAGGCCTGAAATCAAATGCTCTTTTTCAGTCTTTAAACTTTAGGTTGTCTACAGCTTTCACTCCGTATGTTTAGAAATCAGTGTTTCCATTGACAAGCCTTCTCAGAAAGAACTATCTACAAGAATAAAATTTAAAGTATTTAAGAACATACAGACACCTGACTAGCACATTTGTAGAGTAGAGAAACTATCTATTTTTTGTAGCAGTGACTGCTGTGCTCTGCAGGATTCCCTCACTTATTACTATCAGTATATACACCAAAAGTTACATGATCTGCAGCACCTTGTGGACTGATCTCTGATTCGTAGTTGTTCTTTTTCCTTCATTCATGAGGCAAGAATGAAATGAGACAAGTAGCTTTATTGGTTCCATTTCAGATTTACTGACATGTTGGGAATCTTTCAGTATGAATTGATAGAGAACACCGTAGCCATAGCAGAAAAATACCTGGACTCCTGGCAGAGATGCCATTTCCTGGTCTCTGCTTTTAGGCTGCACTGGAGTCTTGAATGAGAGTGGGAACAAGTAGAGTGGGAATATCAGAGCAGGTTTTGGCAGTTCAGGATTTTATAGCTGGTTCTTGCCACTAATACACTGAAAGCGGGTTGCGAAATATGACTTGGTGACAGAGCAATGAATCGTTAATCCAGGATGGGACTAGAATTTCAGATTTGTGAACTTTTGGCATTGAAAGAAGGGTGGGGTTTTGGAAGGAAATTCATTTGTTGGATCGTGATATAAAATGGAAAGATTTTTAACTGAATAGCTCAAAAAGTAACTTGGAACAGCTTTTCTGCTGAAGTTAATACTGCAGTCAGAAGCGATCATTAGTGAATATTCCTGCTCAGGCCTGATGCATGGAAGCAGAATTTCTTCGTTGTTGTTGTTGTTGTTGTTGTTGTTGTTGTGTGTGTTTGTTTTTGCTGGAATTTTTCTTGGGTTTTTTTCAGTGCTGAGAAGTGAAACTTTACATGTTGGCATGCTGGCTGACTTAAATGCTTTTTTGGTAGTCTCTTTGTCACAGTGCAGGAAAAAGAGACATCCATTCTTCTACTGCCTGCAGAGAGCTTTGTGGGACATAATATTTCTTTTTCTCCTTGGAAAATTACTTTTTTGCATTTTATTCCACGGATGTGATGCAAGACTGTGTACAGGAGTCATGGGCTGATAATAGTATGTTGTGAGAAATAATTGCGTTAACAGTTATATTCTTGTTGTATCTTCTCGGCTGCCCACAAAAGTCTGCATTTTGGAATTGCAATGGGGGAGTGCCTTAGACTTGGGAGCTACTCTGTGGCATTGCTCTTCACAAGAGGAATCAGTAAAACCCTTTTGGGTTAAAAATAGGAGAGAAAAAAAAAGAAAAAAGGCAATTCTGAAAGCACACTGTGGGGTGCTTCTCTCTGGTCCAAGTGCTGTGTGAGTGACAGATGTATTTTTTAACCTGTGGATGCAAACCACCTGGGGGCAAATAAATGCACGTGCCCCCTGGACTACAAAGCAGAGCCTCAGAAGTATGGTTCTGGAGCTTTGAGGTTCACAAACAGACTTGGTGATAGTCCAACAAAGCATACTTTTATATTGCTAATTAATCTTTACTCTGCGTTGAATCCAAGCATAAGTTTAATATTCACAATATTACTTTGTAAGTTTCTCTAGGCCTTCAAAGAAAAAGCCATACCATGTTAAAAGTACTAATGCAAAGGTATGCAGAAGTGTGTACAGACTTGTAATGTATCTCTCTCTGCAGCTGTTTTGACTTAAACTGTCTCTCTTAGTCAAGCTTCCAACATTTGGAGGAAACTTGAAGTGGAAAGTTTTCAATTAAAAATAGAAGGAGAGCTCCCATTTAAAGTCATGACACTATATTGTCAATTTCGATAACCAAGAGCTGTCTGAGGTCATCCACAGCATGTTGTGATACTGTTGGCTGAGGAACTTGGGGCATCTTGTTGGTGTCTGGCTTGTGTGTCCAGCAGATGCTTCTCTGTTACGGTGAACTTACCAGGGATCAGAAATTTGTTGTTTGGGTCAAGGGCAGCCTTTGCATTTGGAAAGGCAGGTGTCCTTTCCTCATAAACTACTCCCCCCTTTTCTGGGACAAAGTGGTCCTTTTACACGAGTGTCAGCACCCAGAGTTTGTAGCTGCTGTGGGGGAATGTGTGTGTGTGTGTTGTTTCTGTCTGCAGCAGAAATGTAGCACATCCCCAGTAGAGCTCTGCAGTCTCGTGGAATGACTGTCCTGGTTTAACCACAGCTGGCAACTGTGTAACAGTTACTGGAGAAGACTGAACATCCCTCCTCCTTCCTTCTTCTTGCCTCTATATGCTGAGCATGGTGTTATATGGCCTGGAACAACCCTTTGGTCAGTCAGGGTCAGCTGTCCCAGCTGTGTCCCGTCCCAGCTCCGTGTGCATCCCCACCCCACTCACTGCTGGGCTGGGGTGAGAGGCAGAAAAGGCCTTGGCTCTGTGTAAGCCCTGCTCAGCAGTAACAAAAACATCCCATTATCAACACTGCTTCCAGCACAAATCCAACCCCATACCAGCTACTATGAAAAGAATGAACTCTAGCTGGCCAAAAGCAGCATATCGACACTTTAAGAAAAAATGGTGTAGAAGAAGATGTGCAGGTGGACTTTCTCTGTTGTTGCTTATCTCTACTGGATTCCTCCTCTCTTGATGTGATGAATGCTCCTGCTTCCTACAGAAACTTTAGTTCTTATCTTGGACTCTGAGTATAGAAACCTGGAGAGCAGATGGCCTGCAGCAGCCAGGCGGTGCTTCCGAGGAGAGGTGGTTTACTGGGAGCTTGAGAAGTGAGCCTACACCTGCTGAGAAGGGAGTGGCGGGAATTACTTGCACCTAAGAATACAAACAAGAAAAGCCAAAAGGAATAGGAGAACTTTGTAATGCTACAGTCTCTTCCATCTTCTTAAAGCAAGGTCATTTGCTTCCACAAAGCTTTCACTGGGTGTGGGAAGCCCTAGACTTATAATCCAGAAAGTGTTGACAAAACCCTGTTTCTTCCACTGCAGTTTTTTCATCTTTTTTTTTCCTGCCAGTATCTTGACAGTGAAACTGTATTTCTTCAGAGGAAGATCAGATGTTCTTTTAACATTGCAGCAAAACTGTACCACTTAACCATGTTTTGATGCATAATGTAATCAGCTTGGTTGCTTTTTAATATGTCATTCAGACCTACAGTTGCTGTCAGCTGGGCTGAATCTATTCTCTTGGGGAATTTCAGTATTACTTTCTGGTGGATCACAGCACTTGGTGGTAACAGGGTTTTTTTTTTCTTAGGTCTAAATCTGTGTCCCCAGGGAAAACGGTGACCTTACAGGGGAGAGCTGAAACAAGGTGTGAAAAATGTCCTGTGTTCTTGGTATTTCTCTGCTTCTGCAGTGAGGAGAGAAGGGCTGAACAGAGTTCATTCAGCCTTTCTGCACGGGTACCAGGTGGCACAGCACATACACATACAGGTGTATGACAGGCATAAGTGATGCTGGGTACCTGCCTTGCAGGTTTTCTCAGGAGGATGAAGTAGCAGCCTGGAAACTGTGCTACTGAGAAGTCTTCCTTCTTGGATATTAGTTGTGCATGGTGTATTATGGTTTGAGCACTGCAAAACTAGTACTAAGTTTTAACAGCTTTAAATGTGTTCTGTTTACTTTGCAAATCACAGTGCCAGGTTCCATTAGGAGACAGGGTTTTTCTTTTTGAGTGTTTTGCTTTTGAAAGGCTTTATTGACAGTATGAGGTGTGAAAATAAGGCATACATGTGGCTGTGCTTTTTTTTTCTTCCCCATCTGAGTGTTGTAGCATATCATCTTTAATATGAATGTGATCTCACTAAAATACCAGCTGGCTGAATGTAGAACCTTTTCATGTTGTGCATTCTTGATTAATTATGAACTAGACAGGTTTGAGTAATAAAGTTTTTCAATTTTCTTATTGGGGTGTGCTAGAAAATACAGGTGCTTCCATTTATCCTTCATTTAAAGGAAGTGTAAAAAAACCCCAAACAAATCAAACCCATGTGGACTCACTAGAAATCTGCAAGTGACATAGGTAAGAAATTACATTTGGCATTTTCATGTGTTTGCTTGCTTAAGCATACAGTTATAGCTCTAAGTATTCAGAGACCTTTCTCTTAACAGCAGTGTGCCTAATTTTCTGTGGCAAGATGTTTGGCTGCAGCTTGAATGAGTTAAAAATGGCAAGTAGCTGTTTTATATATACTGGGCACAAAAAAAAATTGAACATAATGAAGTGCTTGTGAAGTGTCCTTAAGGAAGAAAAAGGTCTCTGTGTGGGAGTGTGAGGAAGGATTAAAACTGAGACAGTCGTTAATCCCCCTCCCCTCTTTTTAAAGAAAGAAGGATTTCTAAGTAACGCTAGAGAGAAGAATATCGCTAATTAGAAAGACTTAGAAATAAGAGCATATTGGTTAAAACAAGGCTATTAACTCACCCCTTCATGCTGTTTCTGCACTGCAAGTGACTTTATCTTGCATAAAATACAGATACTGGTTTCTTATTTTCATGTCTGCTTCTTTAGCCTTTCCTCCTCTTTTCCTTTCTGTGTAGAAAACTTTTTGGCGAGGCTATTGATGCAAATTTGACCTTTAAGTTTTTGACTGAACAGCTCGTGTATCAGGAAACAGCCTAGAATGTGCACGATAATTTATTGCAGGAATTTGGTGCATTTTATCTCTCTTTGAAACTTCCAAGGCCTTTTAAAATTCCATCTCTCTAATCTTACCCTTTACCACGGGGAGGTTCTGCTTGTCAAGTGTCCATGCGAGGTGCTCGATGGTGAGGCTGAGGAGGTGGTTGCCTTGTGAGTGCCTTGGTGTGTGAAGAGTGGCAGCCACCCAGCAGGGAGGGGGATGTCTGTCTGTCTGTCGGTCTGTCTTTTTCCGTCTCGCACCGGGCTGTGTGCTGTGTTAGGTGGCACAGCAGGTGCCAGCATGGAGAGCGCTCCAGCGCTGGTCTCGCGTGAGCGAGCAGCTCTCTTGCCCATCTCTCTGCCCACTGGCTGCCATAGAGGGGTTGCTGAGCAGAGGGTGCAAGCCCCCCTCCATTTCCTCTGGCTGTCCCCTGCCTGCTGCTTCTATGGCCATATTAATATGGAGCAGCTGAAGTCATTTGGTTGGCTGTGGGCCAGCCTGTGCTGGATGTGCAGCTGGATGTGAAGACCACTCTAACACACAGGCGGGGATGTGAGCCATGGAGAGGGGCAGCACCAGGGGCAAAGGTATGTCTGGTCTTTCTGTCCTGCCATCTTCAGCATATCCAAATCCTGCACTTGACATTTCCTCCATTCCTTGACATTTCCTCGATTCTCCTTACTAAACTCCCTTTCTGTCCCGCTGGGATAATTCTACTTTCTCTCTGGGTAGGCAGAGCGATGCTGTTTTGTAAGGTAATGGTCTGCCTCCATTAAGTCATTAAGCAACTATGCTTCATTGGTGAAAGTCTTGTTCAACAGGCTTGGCTTTTAAGGTCAGTAGATCTCTGTGTAACAAAAGGGCATGTGTGCACCTATAAGCATATCATACAAGCCAAACTTTTAAAAATCATAGCAGGGATTCTTTGCACATGGTAACTACTGGTACAATACATAGAAGTAGCAACTCAGACTATCGTCATCATTATTACCTTAAAAGTATCTGTATTTGCTGTATCTTTTTTTGAAGATGTCAAGCATTTTGTCTAAAATAATGTAGAGGTTACTAAATTTGGGTGAAAAAAATACATGAAGTCTGAAGTCAACTTGACAGGGATTTCATGTCCTAAATTGTTAAACCAATTTCACAGGCATAGGACTGGTATTTCTCTTTGGTTGTAATTTCAGTGCCTTTTTACTTGGATGTAAAGAGACTGGGTGAAACACCAACTGGATTTACTATAGTAGGTAATATGCTTTTTCTTGAAACAATGTTTGTCAACTTTAGGGAAAGCAGTTCCTCATAATCATTTTATGAATTCTCCTCAAGAACTGCAATAATAAATAAAAGGAAGGATGTTTGAAAATATACCACAGAAAGCTAGCAAAAAAGCTCCAATGAGTTTTGCTTCCTTAGAACATATAGCTTGGAGGAGAAAAAAAAGTCCTAGTGGGAGTTTGCTAACTATGTAGATTCTCACAACTACCTGAAAAAGCCTAGTAAACAATTGAAATGCAGTCTTTGCTATTGCAGTAGCTTTTTCAAACTTCTGTGCTACTGAAATGATTTGTGTTTATGTTTCAAACTATGACTTGTAGTTTACCAGGACTGTTGCAAAACATTTCCTTTCTTCTTAGTGCATTAGATCTGGCAAGTGCCTCAGTCCGTGCTTTTAAGAAAAACTGTGAAAGGTGAAGAGAAAAGAGAAACTGTGTTTGGAGATGTCCTGCACACTTTGCCTCTCTCCATGTGAAGAACACATCTTTCCCCCCCTCACACAGCACCTGTGTTAAAGAAACTTCAGTGAGATAATGTATTATCTAGAGATAACTGGTATTCAATCCTCAGGTGAGAAGATGTAAAACTAACCTTGGCTGCTGTCATATTCTGGGTACTGATGTTCTCATGTTGAAAATAAACTTAGCTCTTGCGCTGTTTCTGCTTTTAGGAGTTGTCGTACTGACTTTGCTTTAAAGGAGGAACTTAGCTCTGACTATGCTTTCAAGTTCACCCAAAAATAGTAGACACTCATGTGGAGGTTTTTGTTCTGTGTTTTTGTTTTGGTTTTCTCTTTGTTTTGTTTTTTAATGTAGACTTTGAGATAGGTGCTTATAAGACTGAGATCTGAGATATTTCTTGATTTGTGTGAATTCTTGTGTCTTATACATGCATTTTTAACTGTAACTGCCTTTTGTTTTATAAGGCTTGCTCAAACACTTTTCTCTGGTTGCATTTAACTATCCAGTTAAAAGCATTGGAGAATAATTTTCAAAGTATGTTCTGAATGGCAAATCTCTATAACAGCCCACATGAAATGCAACTAGGATTTCTCATTTAAGTGTCAGGATCTAATAGTAATACAAAATGAGAATATCTGTAGAGAGAAGCAAAATAGTTTCCAGTCACTTATTTCAGTATGACTTAGTCTTTCTGTGTGCTTAATAAAAAAAAAAAAAAAATACAGAATATTAAATGTCCCAGAGAGGACTGAGGAGATGGCAAGGTTTTCTACCTTTCCAGTCTGTCAAACTAGATGGCATAAAACTGAGTTTGGGCTCTCTTGTGGTTTTAAATTGTTTTCTGTGTGCCTGCTTCTCCTGGTGTATGTATTTTTGGTAACAGTTCTTAGGAGTACCAAGAGTATTGCTTGTGGTTTATTACTAAGTTTGTGTACTCATGGCAGAAATACCAACCTCTTTGCTTCACCTCAGTGTGAACAAAAAATTTTTGTTTATGCTCTTCTCTAATCCAAAGCTATTGAAATAATTATTTGTAGCTCTCAGATTAAAATTTCCTGTTAAAACTCTTACATAATTCCTGTTGAAGTATTTCTTAGCCTTTCATAATCTAAGACAAAAGAAACCTGTTGCCTGACACGAGTTGGTGCTTTCTCTTCAGGAGCCAGTGCTTTCTCTTTCTTTTCAGTTGTTTACTCTACAAACTTGCTTTTATTCCACATGAACAGCATTACAGTGACAAGATGGGTTATTGTCTTTCCTAAGACATCCCTAATAAATAAGATAGATGTGTATTTCTTAGTGACTGTCGTGTGTCAATTGGCTAAATACCATGACAGCTAAGAGGCGTCAAATGCAAGAGTTGTTAGTTTGGACTCTATGCATTGCCTTTTGTTGTCACTGTTGATATTTTGCACATTTAAACCCAAAGTTAGTGTGGTAATTGGAGTTTTGCCTGGGTTTTTTTGGGTTTTTTTCTTCTTTTTGACTTCTGAAAAGCTGAGACTACTCTTGGAGCTCCTGCCGTTTGTGCTGAGCTGCTGAATGTCTAAACATCGACTGAATTGTGGTGAAAAGAGTAGCCTATAACCAAAATTTTGGAATTTGCAGGTGTGGGCAAGGTCTCTTTGAGATTGCTGTGCTACTTTTGGACCTGCAGGTGATAGCAAGAATAGTCTTGTATTCAGATAGTATTTCAGAAAAATTCCTTGCATGTGACGTGAAAGAGAATGAACACTTGTGTAAAACAGATGCTTGAATGCTTTTGCATGTGTGTTGGCCAGTGAAAGACCCTCTACAGTTTACCAAATGTATGAAATTTGTTCAAATGAATAAAGCTTCTTTTTTGATAATCCATTTGTGGATCTGCTGGTTGTGGTGCATAGAAGGGGAGAGGAGTTCTAAAAACTCATATGGCAAAAGAGCCTTTTTTTTCCTTTTTGCTTACACAGTTAATCCAACCCATTTTTGTCATAATAAGAAATGTTTCTATGCTTACTGAAAAAGATCCCTAGTTTTGTATGTGGCTTAATTTTTAACTCCTTGAACTATTCTTGGTTTTATCAAGACCAAGATATAAGGGGAAAAAGGGAGTACAGTGCTCTATTGTCACTTGTATGTACTGTAGTAAGCCTCAGCAGCATTGAATCAGCCAGCGTAATTCTGATTGTTTTGCTCAGTTCTTCACCATTTTTAGAGGACTCCCCCTGCCCTAAGACTGTTTCCTTCGTTTAAATTCTTTGTGTGTTATCATTTAGTCTGAAGAAAACAGTCATCTTTATTAACATGAAACTGAGGTCATTTTGATGTCATTCTTCAGAAAGAGTTTAAATTTCTTTGCAACAGGACACTACTGTGAAAACTGACTCTTTAAAATGAACTACTCTATTTGCATTGCAATTTCAGCTGGGCCTTTAATCGAAGGCAATTCAGTTAAGTCTCTACATCAGCTTTACTCTGTGAAACTTACTATAATTTTTTTTCTGAATAGTTGGCAGTGTGATCGATGTTTCTGTGACTTAGTATTCTAATAGTAACGGCAGCAAGAGGAGATGATTAGTTGAGGTAGTTGGCAAAGTAGCAGTCAGTTTCTTCTCTAAATGACAGTCACAGTGCTAAAGTACACCAAGACCAGTCACAGTCCAAAAGAAACACATCAGTAACATTTTAAAATCATAGCACCACATCTTGATGGCATCTTTTGTTTTCTTAATGGAAGAAGTGTCGTCAACGTGTTATTAGGCTAGTCCTAGTCACCCATTTTTAGAAACTGGTAGCAGAAGACTTCTAAGATTCCTTTGTTGGCTCTGAGCTGTAGAACACAGCTAATTAGCAACCTCCTTCATTTGAAGCGTCTTCATTAGAGATAATGCTTAATCATGGTTAATGACAGTATTTATTATAATAGTGGATAGTCTGGAGCTGCATCAAATAGTGATTTGTTACTCAACGCTGCTGAATAACTAGGATGTTCCAGTAATCACTCTGTCCATGGTTATTTTCTTGCAAGAACATCTTGTATTGAATATTCTGACTGGCTTGCCATGGTTGCACTGATACATCTTGATCCTTTCTTGGACACATGAGATTCCCAGTTGATACAAGCTGTCACCCTCTTTCCTAACTCCCCCTCAAAATTATTCAACTGTTTATTATTTTCTGCCTGACACCAGGAAATAGGACGGTTCTTAGAGATCCAGTTATTCTATCTTGAAGGATGTGTAAAGTTGAGGCAACATTTTCTTCTTTGTTTTCCTTCACAGACAATGTAGGTTATCTCCAGGCAAGACTAACCTTAGGCTTGTGACACTCTGTAATGGCAAAACTTTACTGTGCAGAATTTAGCCATCTCTTTTTGCTATACACACCCAGTCATTACTAGTGTTTTGTTTAGTTTACACAATTATCTTATGTAGATAAAATGAGTTACTTTTTATAAGTATAATTTAATAAGCATTTACAGAGTATGGCATAACTTAGGTGGCCCTTAATCACTTGTGATTCAACTTGTTGGATGAGCAAATTTGCCAGTACTTATTTTATGGAAAACACAGAAACGAAACTTTAAAATTAAACTGTATGTTAGCACAACTGCATCTCTCAGACAACTGTGTGTCATATTGAGCAATGCCGGGAGGACAGTTGATTGCAGGAAGTCTAAAAATACTTTGTATAAGTTCATTGCCTCAGACACACTTGAAGTGGCTGGAAACTCAAATGTATGCTTGTTAATATCCTACAGCTTGCAGTTCCATGGTTTGGAACAGAGAGCCTCTATAGAAAAAGTAGAGAAACTTTGAATTTGCATTTAGAATAATGTGCATAAGCAGTCCACTGTCTCATCCTGTGCAGAGTAACTGCAGTTTCTCTTTCCCCCTGTCAACATCTGGGATTGTGATAATTCTCTAGATCACCTTGGAAAAACAACAGGACATTACATTCGCAGGAAATCAATTGTTGTTCTCCCTGTCCTCTCAAGATACATATCTGCAAGTGTGTGTGCACCCATGCACAGCTGTGGGGAGATTCTTGGAGGATGAGCAAGAGTTGTTTTCTTTATGATCTTAAGAGGCACCTCTGATCAAGTATAAATAAATACAACCAGCTTTCCCTTTTAAGTTGGATTCTTGAAACCAAAGTATCAAAGATGCAGCCACATGCAGTCTGCACAGACATCCTTCCTGCAGATGGCCTCAGAAAACTGCGGCCCTGGGTGGCGGCTCAGAGGGTGGTGAGGTGTGTGCCGCCCCACGAGTCCCTCTGGAGCAGGATAGGGCACAGAGCTGACCCTGTGTGGGCAGGGCTTTGCTGAAATACACACGTTGTATTACTGCCTGCTCATGCTATTTTAACTCATCAAGTCTTGGGGCTGATTAATCAGTTTTCCCTCTTCTTGCAGGTCTGTTTCTTCCATGATACTTTGCACCTGGAACAGCTTACCCTATACATATGTCTTGTCTCTGGTTTCATGTGTGTATTTCAGTGCTTCCCCCTCTCCCATAAAACTCGCTGTACTTTGTGAAATGTTTCAGGTGTGCTTTTAGTAAGTAAAATTAATGAGACTGTTCTGTTTTTCTTTTTGACTATAAATTTATACCATAAAATCTCATGTAATTTCAATTCATATGTTAACAAATGAGTACTTGGTAGTCTTGGAACAATGGTTGAAATCACTGTCTTACCAAATGTTGGTAATTTATAATTGTAAAATCATATTGTTTCTGGTGTATGCATACCATATCTCTGTATGTAATAATGTACAACAGAAATTCGAGGCAGGAGGCAAATTCCAAAAAAAGGTGTTATCCTTTATTTTCAGCCCTGAATCTGCACTACAGAGATTAGAAGATATCGCAGGTTGGTTGTTAGCAACATCTTGGATCTAGAGCTCACTCTGCTAGAGCTCTGCTGCCTCTGAAGACTTGTCTAGGCCAGCTTTTTATTTTGACTATTAGTAAGACAACGCCCTGGAGCTTCTTACTCCTCAGCTGGTCTGTCCCCTGGTAATGGTTGTTCCCTGCTCGCCTGTCTGAGAGAGCTGGCTGGGGGATGAGATCAGTAGAAGTGGTCGGGTTTCCTCGCTCCGAGCAGCTGGGATGCAGCGTGTTTGCCAGCCTGTGTGTGAATGCGTGCGTGTCCCTCCAGCCATGCTGTTCGGGGAGGCTGTTGGGTGTGCTGGGCAGGACCTGCGAGGGCAGGCTGAGATACGCCTTGCTACAGACCCGCTCTTGAGAGTGCCGAGGAGCCAATATGTTGAGGTTTGTGGTTCTGAACTGCATCCATTGCAAATCATGTAGGTGAGGTTTGAAAGCACGCTGGCCTGAGGAGCACCTGCACTTTCCCAGGACAGACTCTTTTAAATATGCAAAATTACAAAAACACCCAAACAACCCCAGTCCTATATGTAATGTGGTCAGATGTCCACCTCCAGAAGCATTTTCTCATCTTTAAAGTTTTCTGTGGGTGTAAGTTCCAGTGCAGCTTCACACTCTGCTTCATCATAATGAAGTCAGAAAGAAATTACTGTCAGGTGGGAAGATATTTCTTAAAGCCTTCTTTCAACATTTGCACCTATTGCAATGCCCTGGTTAGAAGTGTGGAGCAATCTGTAGGTTCTGACCAACGAGAAATGTGCCAGATATAGCATGTTTTTGTGACCCAAAATGACTTGTCAGGCATCAAGCATTATTATGGTCTTGCATACCAAGCTTGAGATAATAATTTCCTGATATGTGGCAGTAATTGGCAATTTTTTAAAAAATTATTTTTTATAATTACAGTTCCTTTTCCAAAACAAATCCCTATTTCCTAGTTGTCCTGCACTGAAAATCAGTTTCTTCCTGTCTTTCACTCTTTTCCATTCACTGGCTGCATGCAATTTAAGATGCCTATCTTACACTAGGAGAAGTATTTTAGGACCTTGGAGATCAACAAGAATAAGCAAATCCAGGAATTACATGAATCTATCATTTGTTTTCTATCAAAAGGAAGGCATTTTCTTAATTTTGTCTTAATCTATTCTGAATGATATGTCACCTGCATGCCTGAATTCTTAACCTTCTGCTCTCTCCTATCCCTCCTCCCCTCCCCACCTCAGATTCTCTAGAAAAAATGAGCAGAAAGGCGAACAATGACTTGATATGTTTGATTTTTTTTTTTTTTTTTTTCAGGGCAACTTTTTTCCCCCATTTTTTATCCTCTGAGCACTCTTGGTGATTCATTGGTCTTTCACCATAATGAATAAGTACCTGGGTGTCTGTGTGATGCTCAGACTGCGTCTAGTCATCAGTACAGTGTACTTATTTCTGGCCATGTTGTGCCTTTCTACTGGAATAACAAAAATTATTCTGGGAGAAAAATGGTCCCACTGATAAATGAGTGACAGAAAACCAATAAATTCTGTGCTCTGCTATTAGCAATGAGTTCTCTCATCCTAATGCAGCTCCCCTGGGGCTTTATGTGACTCTCCTACCTGAACTTAGAGTTTCTTTAATCTAAATGACAATTTTATGGAACATCACACAGAGGCATTAAGCAAACTTGGGATGAATGGTAAAACAAACTTCATATAAAGTTGATCTCTTGTTGGTTTTTTTCCACACTGAGAGTGCAACTCACACATTTTATGACTTTTCATTTAATTAACATTTTTGATCCCTATGAAAACTAACATGGTAACATCAGGAATCTTATTACGGATAGACCATCCAATGAATTTGAAAGTTTTAGGTTGCCTAAGGTCTCCCATTATAGTACTGTCTTAGCTAAGTCTTGTTTTAACTGGTTGTGCTAATGACTTTTGGTCCTGGATGTCTGTTTTAAGCTGTGTGTGAGAAAATGAGTAAAAGTGAGATAATGACTAGTTTGTTTAAGCAAGATGTCCTTCTTTGTCCTCTACCCCTGTGAAATTGTTTCAGGAGCAAGGCTGAGAGACCCTGGAAGGCATTTCAGCGTTTTTCAACAAGAGCCTTTTTTGGGGGGGATGGGAAGGAAAATCTTGGTCTCAGAAGGAAGAGACTTTTGGAATATTGTTCAAATTTGAAAACAATACAAAGTTCCTGGATGGGACAGAATTAA
Source organism: Picathartes gymnocephalus (assembly GCA_013390045.1). Classification (NCBI taxonomy): domain Eukaryota; kingdom Metazoa; phylum Chordata; class Aves; order Passeriformes; family Picathartidae; genus Picathartes; species Picathartes gymnocephalus. The sequence continues at coordinate 18,928 of WEKY01032253.1, forward strand.
ATATTTAAGTCTATTAACAGCTCAGCAGTGTAAAGACAGACACTTTTGCCCTGTGAGTGTTCCATGCTGACACAGACCAGCTAACAGTTGCCCATTCTAGGTAGATTGCAGTGTTCTACTAGTGGCAGAATAACAGTGCCACTTTTAATACCAGTATTTCATACTTTAGATGAAGTAAAACACTATTAGAGAGTTATATTTTTTCCTGCACACTTCTCTATGTAGCCAAGTCACGTGCATTTTCCCTCCTGTCCTCTGTCTTGTCTCCTTTTTATCGGCTCAGTTATAATTTGTTGAAATAGTGGAAGGAGCATTGTTGATTTTGTGTATTTTTAAAACTTTACTAACAATTTTATATTCTATTCTGAAGGGCTAGTATGTATTTGGGTAGCAAGGGTATCTTATTTATAAGTCTTTACTTAATTAGTTGAACTAGAGCTGTCTGCCTTTGCTTTGGGATGTGCAAAGATGATATCCTATAAAAAAAATAGAACTGCTTGAATTGAGTATGCTTGTGGAAAAGTAGGGCAGAAAACGTAGATATTTTCAAAGATACCTGTTTTTTCTTGGATGTCAAATTCCACAAGGTTACTCTTTGGTATCCTAATCTCTAAAAAAAAGATTGCTCAGCAAAGCAGGAATCCCAAGTCAGATCCTGGCTTCTGTTGGGCCAGCTGAGTCAGTGTTTTACAAGGCAGTTAATTTGGGATAACAAGGTCCAAAGCCTGATTGCCCTGACACTGCCATGCTGATTTTCCCATTTTGCATTTCCGTTTTAAGTGGCTATTCCAGCAGTGGAGTGAGATGCATTCAGAAGAGTTTGGGATGCTTGGCCCAGCAAAATGGGCTGATAAACAGGGTTGTAAATGTGTAAAGCTTCTTCATATTAGTTGTGTTAGTTGTGTGTGTGTTTAATATTTAGATTTTCTCATTACCCTTATCTGTAAAATAGAACAAGTTTTATTTGTACATGCCTTATGTTACTTTGAGGTTGGATGCTCCTGGCTTTGGTGAATGAAGGGCATTAATTACTGTAGCATTTTTGTATTGGTAACAGTAAAACGGGCAGGGAGGGGACAGTGCTTTGTGAGCTCCACTGGGTGGTACCTGAGGAAGAAGCTTGTGTTGCAGAAAAGGCAGCTACTTGATGTTCTGTGAAGCTTTTAGATTTTTCCAGTGTGATGGTTATTACCTGTAAACATGTAAATTGTTATATGTAAACTTCACGTTCTCCATGAGACAGCTGTTGTATAGACTACATAGCATATGTATTTAAAATTTAACAATGGAACGTGGCTCATAACCTGCTGGATAGAATTGACATTAGTTTTAGGCTTGGAGCTAGCAGTGTTTTCTCTGCACAGCTCATTTTAACCTGTGGGGTAGAAACTGCCCGGTTTTGGTTTCTGTGCGTGGCTGTGTGTCTCTGTAGGAGTGATAGCAGAGTAAGCCGATTAGCATGATTGATACTGTATGTCAGGGGACTGGCATAATGGGCTACCATTGAGACTGCATTGTGAAACCACACACGGATGAGGTAATCTCATTAGATGATTAAAACCTTCATTGAGTCTACCAGATTGCAGGGCTTTCAGTTGTATTGCTGTTGGGAACTGATGCTAAGTAAGTGTAGTGCTCTCCTTGGAGTGATGCTGAAACGGAGGTCTTGCTGGGTTTTTCTCCTGGATAATAGTTGCAGCAGCTGGAGGCTGATGAAGAATGTTCCATCTTTCTGTGTTTAAAAGTAAGGTTCTGTATGATGATACAGCTTTCTCTTCAAATCATTGTCAGCCTTGTGCTAGTTTTATTGCGCTTTGCTGTTCTTTGTGAAATTCTGTACTATTAATGTTGGGAGGATATGCTTTGTGTAACTTCCTATGGAATATGGCAGAGTATATATCACTGTTCTGTTTTTGTAAGGTGCCTGTGCTTTTCCTGCGGGTTGGCTTTGCCTTTGTGATGAGGTGTAGTGTAAGTGTCACTCGTTATCCTCTTGCCTGTGCTGTTTACAAGCAGCGTGGCAGGCAGCACATGCTCACACCAGAGCTGGTGGTATACAGAAACCCCACCTGACTTCTTCACACGCTACTTGTTTTAAGGAGCTCATTGAAAACACTGAATTTCAGACTAAAAGTATTGTGCTTGATTAGTCCTATACTTAAGCTTTGCTTTTGTTAGCAAGCTACAAAATTTCTAATTCTGGATCTCCAGTGTTACAATATCTGTAATGCAAGGGTTACTAGACCAGAATTTTGGAAGGTCAGGACTGCTGTTGTGAGAGTGGTAGTGACCACTGTTGCTGTATAGTCATATTTTTCTGTATTAAAAAATACTCAGTTAATCTGTTGGGAGCTTGAGTATAAACAGAAGAAGGATTTGTAGCTTCCATTGTATGTCCTGAGCAGTCTGTGCATTTCTTTCGCTTGGAGAAAGTGTTGTATGCCACTAATAAATACATCCAGTGAGACAAAAGCACACATATTCTGTTTTTCAGCAAGGGAACCCCAGCAATACGTTATCTTCTGAATTCTGTTGTCAAATGTGGTTTATTTATTTAGCAATTCTGCAAGGAAGTGACCTTTGTCTAGGAGCTATTTCGGATCTGGTGTCAGAAAAAAAAATTAAAAAAAAAAAAAGAAAAAATTCACCACAGCAGCCTGTTCCAATATGTGAAGAAGTGGGGCAATATACACACTGTGAAGAGAATGTTCCTTCATGTGTATTTGACAAAAAGTAAAATCACAAACTTGTACAAGTTACAGACACCAGTATTGTGTGGATTGTGATCTGCAGAGTAAATGCACATCAAGTTTTCAGGTTTAATTTTACCAGCTTACCAAAAATGGCGTAGCTTGATGATAGGAGACATCATCTTGTGATTGATTTTAAAATCCAGGGTTATATTGGCTGTGAGTGATAGCCAAATTAGAGGTAGGCCAATAACTTATATGCAAAATCAAGTAAAGTTTCCTCAAATACCAAATACTTAAGAAAAAAAATGAATTGACAAGTGTTCTAATTTTTTGCATTTTGAAAAAAACTTTCAAACTGTTCACAAATTGTTATTTTTCTGTAGTTATCTTTCTGTATTGTAGACTGAAGTGAATTGACTCTTACAAGATCTGGTATGTATAGTTATGAAAATATTTTCCCTTTCAACTTGACTTGCTCTCAAGTATGAATTATCTTAAGATCTCCTTTTCTGAGACTTTGGTCAAGTCCTGATGTATCCTGAAATGTTTGGGGCTACTCTGTTAATGGCACTACTTTGCAGTTACCTTTTACTTTAAGTGCAAAACCAGGCCTTGTTATTTTGCCAGCAAAGGACCTATTCCTCTGAACAGAATATAAAATTAAGGAGTGTTTCCATGAAATAGGGAAAGTGTTTTGAGGATGAGAATAGAAACCTCCTTTGCTGGTATGAGTGCAACCCAGCTTACTCTTTCCGGAGTGTCTCACGTAAATGAAGGAGAGCAAATCACAAATGAAAGACCTCACAAGACCCTTTCCAAAGGGAATGAGTTACTGGCTTTACTTCTTCATGCAGCTTTCTTCTTTCTGTGTGTTGGGTGTGTTTAGAAAGTGAACTCCAGGGATGATATCTCAGCCCTGTTGGCTGTAGGAACAGGTAAGTGACTTCAGGATCACCAAGACAGAATGTAAGCTAGGGAGATTAATCCGTGATTGTATTTGTTGGTCTGCCTTTCTTATTTAAAACTTCTAACTCCTTTTCTGCTTATATAGGCTGGTTGTAAAATGACTGAAAAATCCATAATCTCTCTTGGTTCAGATATACTTGCTTCAACTCTATATCTGTAAACTGAGTCCCCTGGAAAACAACTGTAAATGACCTGTCTTCAAACACCTCTCCTGACCGAAATGAGGAAAAAAAATATTTTTAATGTCATTTTTTAGATAAATGTTGAGTAGAGTGGAGAATTGGAGTCGAGTGCCTGAGCTGTTGCAGAAGAGAGGAGGGTAAGACCGAGCCCTCCTTCTTAGAAAATACAGTGGAAGAGCTGGGTTACCCAGAACATGTTTTTTTGTCCTTATTCTTTGTTCTTAAAGAAAACAAGTAGGTTTTTTTCCACTGGCTAAAAATTTTGATGATGGTAATTTGTGCTTTGCCCACCAATTTTCCTTTCACTGTAAGAAATCTATATCCGCTGTTTCTTTGTTTCTTTAGCTTTGGGTTAAGCCAGGTGATTGAAATTCCTTGATTGTCTGTATGAAATATTCAGGAGTTATTTTGCTAAGCATGAGCCAACTCTTGAGCCTTCTTTTTTTTTTTCCAAGAAACTTTCCACATTTCTTAAAATAGTGTGTTCACAACATATTTTGCTCCACTCTTTTGTGCTGTTTTCTTCCTTCCCACCTCCCATAACAGCCTGGTGGGTGAACCCGAGCAGCTGCTCGTGCTCTACCTCTTTACTGTTTCTTTTGTAATGTGTTTGCTGAGCTGGCTGGCCTGCCTCCAAAACTGCATAAGTGTGTTTATACATGCAGCCTAACAATAGTATCATAACACCAATTTGTTTTACCTGGGCTGGAAATAACAATCTAAATATTGTGAATCAAAGAGAAAGCAGTCATTTGTATATGCCTCTCTACCCAGCCAGCTCAATTCTGTTGTGTGTGATAAAGTCACTAAAACTTTTCTCTAAGTTCTGTGGGAATTTTGTCAGTTCTGTCAGTATGATGTGATATCCCCTTTAAATGCTAAGAGAAGTTCAGCTATAGCTTATCTCCCAAGCTGCATCCCATGCTGCCAGGCAGAAGGTGTTTAATCTGTATGTCTAGTTCAGGCACAAGTTATTGCAGAAAGTCATCTATCCCTGCCACTGTGAGGAGGAATTCATGGTATAGCAAACCATTAAACTGTGAACCATTAAACTATGCTTTTATTATAGTGCTTGAGCAGAGTTGTAAGAGGTAGAAAGCATACAATGAATACTGGTTATGCTTATTTATTAGTCATGAAGTGACTAGCAAATTGATTGATCAGCATATTTTGGTTAAGGTGCCAAGACGTTAATATAAGTGCTTTTTATTGTTACTTTGATTCAGCGACTTCAAACAACAAAATAATTTTCCTCTGGATGGATACAATTTGGTCCATCAGTAGCTGATGTGAGCACTTCTAGCAGTATTTATACTGTTCACATACCATGGGGCCTCATGTTCTAAAGTTTGTGTTTTTGAACCTAAACACTCTGGCTATATCATCCTCAAAATCTTCTGATCTTCACTGGGTCATGGTGTAATTTTGCTTTAGTAAAATCTGACTTGCCCAATCTGCTGGAATATGTCTTATTTTCTATGAAAAATTTTTAAATGGGAGCGTAAGAATGGACATTCTGGCCACTCTGGCACATCAGTGTGTTACCAAAAGTGAGAATGTCTTTGTTTCCATGTCACTCAGCCTTTGCCCTCTCTGGCTGTCGAGCATAACGAGTGCTCTCAAATCACGTAGGAGCTCCAGTGAAGTGGCACCTGCCTGGGTGTGGGCTGGAGCTGACAGCAGCAGTACAAATAAAGTGACATTAGTAGTGTCTTGCCTGTGCAGTCAGGCACAGTGAAGATACAGTCACTCTGCACCACTGATTTCCAAAATTTTGGTTTGACATTGTTATTACTGGTCTTAGTTCTTCTCTCATGATTCAAGTTGTGAATAAGCAGCTTCAGCTCTGCAGCTTTCTGGGAGGAAAAGGCTTGCAGCAGAGGCAAAACAACATGTTCAAATTTAAATCATCAAATCAGTTGTGTGTCTAACTGGATTCATCTAAATAATGCTGTTATATATACATTTAAGAGATGGACAAGTTTGTACAAGATACTGTACAAAATTAAATCTTGTTTCTGATTTCATGCCTCTTGCTGTCGTCTCAAAGCTCTTTTGCGTTTTAAGGACTAAAAAATGGTCATTGTTAGAAGTAGAAGACACTTTTTCAATGTCATGATACAGATATTGAAAAACAGCCAGTGCTATAGCAAGTCATTATTACTTATTACATTATTATGAGTTATTATTACTCATAAGTGGCTCCAGAATGAAAAGGGTTAAGTTAGAAGTTGAGATAAAGTACCTGCTGAATTATCTTGTTTTGTCCATTTGAGGTTATCCGCTATTAAAAATATTTTGAAACTTCTCTATGTGTACCTTATAATTCTGTTAGATGACAAACAAAATGTAGAAAAACATGTTTTTCCCTTTCCATAGTCACATTGTTCCTGAAGTGCTGGCAGTGGTAAGAGCTTCCAGGCAGTAAACAAAGTAGATGCCGTTTAGGTGTATAAGAAAGACAACAAATAAAGTAACAAGGAGTCCAGTTTTAGAGTTTCTTTCCTGCCTGTAAGTTAAAAATTAAACATTTTTATAGTGAATGAAACCAGTTATGAAACTCTCACAAAAGTGAAAGGTGGAAAAAACAGTTGGATAACGCAGTACTTGCTTTTCATGTCAAAGAGCAAAACACAAAAATGTGAAGTACTTTGCAAACCAGATAAGGTAAAGGGGCTATAACGCTTGAAGCTGCTCAAAACTAGAAAAAGAAATAATAAAAATGTAATGGGGCTTAAATTCTCAGAGCAGTGTTGGTAGTTTAATGGTAGATTGTTTTCTTTAAAGTATTTTTAATGTTTATCTCTATTCCGTGCTGTGATCTGATACAAATGAAGAAATGAACAATCTCACTGTACTAAGCAAACAGCAGGCTAATTGTTCACTTTTTATCGAATGCACAGAGGAGGAGGGGAATAGTTTGTGGTGAGATCAGAAATTTTTGTTTTCCATGAATCCCTTAGTTACTCATCCGAAGGATGCTGTTATTAAAAAGAACAAGAACAACAACCTCCACAAGGATAAATGCTTAAAAGAAGAAATCCTTCTTAGCAGTAAAAGTGGAGATGAATGGTGATATTTAAAATGTCTTGAGTTTGTGGGCATTTCCTAGATTACAAGGCTGATCTTACAGGGCCTTTTGCTTCATCTTGTTTTTTATCTAGAGAAATGCCAGGCATGAGAATGCATTTTTAGTGAATTTAACATTGAAATGATGCCACTTAAATTATTTATCCTTAGATTATACAGAAGATGTTTGTATTCATCATCTGTCCAGATGCACAAAGCAGGACTTTTCTTATGCTTAGATGAAGCCTTAGATGTGGGATGCTTTTAACTGAGCTAAATGTGAAACACTGGCCATTTGGTAAACTAAATGCCCTTTGTCTGGTAGGTGGTGAGATGTAGGGAGCTGTTCAGCTGGAGCTGCAACACAGCTGTGGTGTCTGGCCTTGGAAATGAGGGCTAAAAAACAAGTTCCTCCTTTCATAAAATAGCTACATAAAGATATTTTTATTTTTCTCTGTTTACTTACTTTCTGTCATATGATATTTACAGCAAAAGAGTATTAGTCAAAATGACAAGAGCTGTTGAAGAAAGGTTTCTTCTAGCAATTGTTGAAGGAAATGCTTCATTTTTAGAGAAAAATGATATAAAGTTTCCTATCTCTTCACTTGTTTAAACTTAGCATCCGAACTCAATTCAAGGTGAGTCTGGGAAGAAGCATAATTATATCTGTCACCTTCTAGTTCTTTTGTTTTTGCTTTCCCTCTCTCAAACGTGCTAGCTCTCTATTTTTTATTTTTCATTTTATTTTTAATGAAGGTTTCATGGACCCTGGGGGCTGGCCATTAATTTTAGGCCATTGTGTGAATGCTAACTACTTAAAAATAGTCATGGAGCCAACCTTGCTTCCTCTCAGGGTTTATCAGTTGGAAGCATCTTCTTTTTATCCCATGTGTAAGCAAAGACCTCTCTGGATTGATGATTTGATCTGTATAATGGAAAATCTAGGCAGGATATCCTTTCTCTGTTATTCCTTGGTGTGATGGCATCAGGTTGTGTCTTAAAACAGGGGAAGGGAAGAGGAGGATCCTAGTAGCAGACAGAGTGGTTTCAAGGGACTCCTAAACTGCAGGCTGGCTGAGGACCTCGTATTTACTTTCCTTGTTGAACTATTTGTGCTTCAAGCTACTCTTCCTAACATGTCAGTGGTGGCTGGTGCTGCTGTGCCCAGCAGCTTGCTCATGTGCTGTTTGAATGTTTTGTATTTGGAAGTTGTTGTTGGATACTGAGGGCTGTGAGGGGCTTCTCTGTAGTTATTTTGAGCTCTAGCAGACCTTAATGAAATACTGCATTGACAAGGTAGATCCAGTCTTATCCTGCAGAAATGCAGTGCCTGAGCTTCCCCTGCCAAGAAAAGAATGTTTCTGTTGTAATTCCATTATTAAAATGCCTCTGAAATGGAGCAGTGCCTAATGTGCAATAGAGGTGCAGTGAATGCCTGATAAAGTGTGTGCGTGGGGTAGCAAATGTACTCAGAATTATGTTGGAACATTAGTAATGTTGGAAAATTATTATGACCTTGCATTTCAGCATGCTTGTAACTATTCCATATAATACTTGTAGCTTGAAATTTTGCTTGGTGTTTGCAAGGCAGAGGATGTTACCAACCTCTCTGATTGTGGGAGAACCTTGGGTTTGGTCAACCTGTGCTCAGGACCAGGAGTCTGTGTAAAAATGACACCGAGGCTTGACTGCACCTCCTGTCCCTTCCTTTGTACAGAAAACACAGTGTAGCTCTGGTACAAGAGGTGAGTCCCTCTCTGAGTTGCTCCTTCTGTTCTTCCGACTGTGACCTCTGTGTGTTGTGGTTTAACCGCAGAGGAGGAACCTGGGACGTGATTGTGGCTTTGCAAAATAATAATCAGCAGGTACTTGGGGTGCAAGGGAAAAGACATTGAAACTAATAAAAGGAAAGGCTGTAATTGCCTATTTGGACTTTGGAATCTGTAAGCCTCCAATGTTTGTACCAAGCTGTTGGTACAATTTAAAGCACATGAATTTTTTACTGTTAATGAAGATATATATGGGATCATTGCTTGGGCTTTTATGTGAGGAGTAAAGATCTTTCCTTCTACACCACAAAGTGCATCTCATCTACTTAGAGTTAGCAAGAGTCCTTTTTGTATTAGCAAACTGATCTGTGACTTTCCATCACCACGGTTTAACTGCAGTGTTTAAATGGACGCTTGCATTTCTTACAGGAATGCCTTCTAATTTTATGGGACATATACCTATTTCTGATCTAAAAGCTCGGATACGTAAAAGTTTTTTAAAGAAAGACATAATGCTCTAAGAAACTTCTACAGGTCTTGCTTACACTGCTGAAAAACTAAGTTCATTGTATATAACAGCCTAATGACTATGACTTAAAAACGAAATCTCAGCGTATGCAAGAATTTGTACCTCTGTGCTGTTAATAGTGCCTAGTAAAAGTTGCACAGTTTTTAGCCCCATTCAACCTAGGATTTTGAGCTAACATTTTAAGTCTATGTAGATAATGTGTTCAAGCAACTGTTGGAAAACCAAAGCAAGGGAAATTTTTCGAATCTTAAGCCCACCCCCTCATGTATTAAATCATTTGAAATCTTACAATTGCTGTTATTTTCAGTCCATTGTGTCTGCTTCCTGTTGGTCAAAGGTTATGAGGATAGGGTGGTGTAGAGTGAGGTGGGAAGCCGGCAGGAAAAAGAAAGCTTTGCTTATTTTGGGGTAGACAAAACTACAGAAATGGCCACGACATTGCTTACATTTTCTGAAGACTTGAAGAGGTAAACTAGTCAAAAACTGTGTTCTGGATGTTGCTTACTATTCTGCTTTATAACTTAGATATGTGGAGAATGAATTGGAGTGAGTAAACAGGGGCTTCCTTAAAGAATGTTATCTTTGTGCTTGAAAATTTTTTTTGTTTGAAAAGAGCTTTCGTTTTGATTTACAAGTTGACTCAGTGAATTCTGTTTCTGAAGCAAGAGTCTAAACCTCTCTCTACCTGTTTGTTCACTCGTATCACAAGCTCAAAAAAAAAAAAAAAA
>WEKY01032253.1:28885-88769 GCA_013390045.1 Picathartes gymnocephalus
AAAAAAAAAAAAAAAAAGAAAAAAAGGAAAAAATAAAAAGGAAGAAAGGTTTTGTGCCATGAAGTTCAAGTAGAAGCTCTGTGATGTCTGTAATCTGTAATGTATTTCTTCAGTACATTGTGGGCGTGTGTTAATACAGCCCTCTAAAAGATGCAGTTTATCTTAGTATTCATGCTGTTATTGAAGAGCTGTCTGTGATTCCTGGGCTGTTCACACAGCTGTGATTCGGTTGTGGTGGTTGCATTCTACAAAGCTGTTCATCCTAATAATATACAGCACGAGGGTACTGTTACAGTCCAGGAAGCAGTAGAAAACTTTTTAATGTGAAGTGATGAGAGCTAGAGAAGGATTTTGTAAGGTAATCCAAGAAATTATATTGAAGCACCTTAATTTTCAAGTATCGTGGTATGTGGTTGAATTTGTTATTGGTATGTGATGTTGCTGGTTTCTGAATTTCTTAACCATTTTGTTACTGCCAGTGAGTTATTTGAATCTAAAAGTATTGTTTGCACTGTCAGAAAAACAATATTTTTGCTATTTATTCAAATTCAGGGTTAAGAAGCATAGTGAAAGGAATTTATTTATCATAGTGTCTTGCAAAGAATTTGGACTTTGTCCTTGTTTATTTTGAAATTAATTTTTCTCTGGAATTCTTCAGGTCAGTTCTGCTCAGAAAAAGCTGCTGGAGCCTAATTGGTAAATACTTTCAGCCCTGCAAAGTGAGAATGTATTTATCAGACTCAATATTTTTATTTTTGATTATATCTGAAGTTACCTGATTTTTATTTTATCTTAGCTTTTACTTTTCTTAGCAACTCTCCCTGCCATCTCTGCACATGCACATTTCAGCTCTGGTGATTTGTAATGGGAAAGTTTATAGTTTTAGTGTTAAAATGTAGATTGCCGTTCCTAATTCTTCCCCTTTCTTATATGACGGGGAAGAATTACAAGTTCCTTATATACGAATAAGGAATTCCTTGCAATGCCTCACAGTATATAAAAACTACTGTGCTGATTCTGCCAGTGAAGCTTTGGCAGAACAATAGGCTTCCTTTAGCTTTCCCTTCACTGTGCCTGAGGAAAACGGCCTGAGCAAGTGTCAGTCCTTTCATTGCTGGAGCAGTGGCCGACTCGTTTGCAAGAGTGGCTCCTGCTTTGGTCTGCACGTGCTTGATCGGCAAAGACTTCAGCAACTGTACATCCTTGCCCTCGTGAGGAATGGATAAGGATGGAATGTCAGCATGTCCTAAGTGTAATGTGTAGGGATTACTTAAAACATAGTCTGAATTCCCACTGGAGACTGCATTTCCATTGGAGACTGTGTGTTAATGGATGGGTAGGTAATGAATACAACTGGTAGGTTAAACCGGGTTAGTTACTCGGGAGGCACATTGTAGAAATTATGGGGTATCTTTGTACCATCATCCTTAATTCATTGCTAAATCCCTCTTAATTCATCTTTCCCAATTGAAGCAGGAGAAACTGATGCTTCTGTAGCTCAAATCCCCTTTCTTTTGCAGGGAGTAGACCATTGCAACTGCAGTGTCCTTTAGAGGATCCCAACCCCTGTTAGGAATTGCATGTTTTTACAAGATTCTAATGACTTGTCTTGCTTTTCCTTGTGAATATCTATCTTCATCATCTGTGAAGTCTTTCACAGATGATGAAGATAGATATCTACATGGGAGAGTAAGAAGGAAAAGAAAGTAAAACTCAATTTCTACAAAATATTACAAGAAGGATGGGGCTTATGATCTGAAAAAATGGGAATTTTTCCCCAACTTGTTACAAACACTGCTTCAAAATGACTGTCCTCCTTGGAAATGAGGAATGAATGGATAAAAATATATGGTGAAATAGTTAATCCCCAGCCATTAGTGGGCAAGCAGCTGTTGATATCAGTGGAGTATGGGCTTGACCTTTCAGCTTTGATTCTTTCACATCTTTATAAATACTAAATTTTTTATTTTTCTGGGTGTTGCTTTCATGCACCCATGAGCTCAGTGGAATTCAAGTCAAAGAGCATGGCTGGTGTCTTCTCTGCCTTGTCTTGTTAAGGGGGTCCTGTCAGCATGGTGGCAATCCTTGTGATAAGCAATGTACAGAAACTTCTATGAACAGGGCAGAGCCTACCCCGAATGATTTGCTTTCTTAGATTAGGATTTGTGGGGAGAGGTGACTTCTAATTAAAAGCTGATGAAAAGACTGAAGCAGCTTTAAAAAAGAACCCAACAAACAAACTTTTGTCTGGTGAATACACAAAAACATTATTTCTTAAATAAATCCATGTGATGCAAAGCCAGATTGTAATTTGGTTGGGTGGTCACAAGCACTGTCAAAGAGACTGATCTTTAGGAGGAATCTGAAGGAAGGAGATGTCTTGCCCTTGCTTATTTGTTCAGGAAGTCTTCAAAAGAAAGATGAGAGATGCAGGAGAGAGGGAAAAATGATCCAAATCTGGTATCAGTGGTAGAGCATGAAGCAATAGGGGGAGACTTGCAAGAGGGAGAGACTCAAGTATGAACACATCTTTGTAAGTAGAAAAAGCCTCGAAATAGGAAAAGTCTCAAAAGTACAATAAAGCAAGTCAATAAATGGAGAACTTTAAAATAGAAGATGATTTAATCAGAATTAGAGAAGAAAGATTCTCCTGGCAGCATTATTTCAAATAGGATAGATATGGGAAAGACTAGAAAGGGGAATGATCAGGGCATGCTCATGATCAGAGAGGAAGTGACCAAATTTTAGAAATATTCTGGGAAACAGGGCAGCAAACCAAAATGTAGATGTGTGAATAAGGGACCTGCAGCAGCTGTATTTCTCCTTGTGCCGAGGCAAACCTCATGCCATGAGTGTTGTGTCTTCATTGCTGACAAAGGAGAGAGATGGAGCAGTGAAAGGAGATGGCAAAGCTCATATCAGTGATGGGGAACGTGTTCCCAGCAAGTTCCTAGGAATTATGTCTTGGCTACGCAGGATGGGTGGTGGAGGAGAACAACCAGAAGTGAAAAGGTGGGTTTGCAAGAGGTCAGAACCGGTGGAACTTTTATAGGCATTTTAATTGGAATAGAGGATGTAGGAATATAGAGAGATGATCTGGTCACTGGTGCTGGCTTGGAGACAGTGAAATGAGGGCTCAGGTACTGGTGCTGCTGCAGGGCTCCTGCTTTATTTATTGTTCTGTGTAGTTCTGAATAGGTTTTCCTTTGGTGAAGAAATGGTGATAATTCCCTGATGTGCAGGAGTAAGTTTGTGCTTGCCATTAGAAAGTTTCTGGCATATTGCAGAAAAGTATTTACTGAAACCAGTTGTAACAAGGATCAGTTTAATGTGAATTAAATAATATAGACCTGACTGCACAATTACACACTGGGAACAGGGATAAGGATGTAGGAAAAAAAAAAGATGCAAAAGGAAAGAAAAAAAAGAGAATTCCCATGCAAAATGGAGGGAACGATGAAGATATTCCGTTAGTTTCAGATTCACAGAATAAAGCAGCAGTCTGTGCTACATTGTCTGCATTTTATTTTGCACCTTTTTTGGTGCTTTAATTAACGCTAGGAGACTAATGCACATGCTGAAACATCAGTTATTGAAACAGACCTCATGGTAAATGTGTGTGGAAGTATTGTTCTGCTGTATTTTCAGTGTTTTGTTTATTTAACAAGCTAAAGTTAGAATCGACAGCACAAGACTAGAAAATGGTGACAATAGTTTGAAAACAGGAAATTTTGGCCTTGTGTGTATTTGGAACAGATGATCAGGATGATGGCCAGGAGAGTGGAAACTTCCACTGAGACTGTTTTTTCCTTATTTTGCTCAGTGAGAAAAGATGGTGCTTCCTGGAAAACAAGTCTTAAGTATTTAAAGCAAGTCATAACATATTCAGTATTTTCCTCATATCACATTTGTTTGTTTTCCAGCAATCTGTTTACACTTAGTATCTAGCACTACTAAGAGTAGAATGTTTGGACTATTGTCAAATCATGGAATTGCAGTTTCTGCTGTATAGAATTAAGACATTAAACATGCTTTGGGGTTTTTTTTGTGCTCAGTTTAGTTGTTCTGTCTTACGTTTCAAAAAATAAAGGGCATCATTTTTAGGGAACAGGGTAAGAGGATGTCTATTGCCAGTTGGTGTTATGACAAGGGTTTCAGAAATAACTAGTAATTACATATTCTTCAGTTCCTGATGCTCATGATATGGCCTTTAAAAAAGAAACCAGTTGAAAAAATACCCACAAAACCAACCAACCAAAAAGGTTTTAAAAGATTTACAGAAAATGCTCTGCTTAAAACACCCCAAAATAAGAAATCTGTATAGAAATCCATATGGAAATCTACAAGTGTTAATTTCTTAGGGAAAACATTTGAAATTTCGTGATTTCACCATGTTGGAGTTGGTCCTTCAAGCCGGAAGAGCAGCAAGTGGAAAAAGTCAAGTCCTGTACTTGAAGTATCGTTACCTAATGTGACCTCTTTCTGCTACTTCCCAGCAGTCCTCCCCAAGTACGTGCCTTGTGGGATGCAGCTCCTCACTGATAGTTGTCACTGGTCTAAGCTGACCACAAACAGGATTTAAAAAGAAGCACACTGTGAAGGAACACTTTTGTTTGTTTGTTTCATTTGAGCTTCTGCTGGGATCCAGAGCACATTCACGAGTCAATGAAGCTGTGCCAGAGGTGTGTTTGTCTTCTGTCATGACTGGAATACCTGAACACTGGAAATGTGGAGGCAAAAAGGAGCAGAGCAGAAATACTCAACTTCTGTTTGGGATCCTTCTTCTGGTTGTTTGACAAAGACGTGTACCAATTTCAGTGTTGTTTAACCTTTGCACTGAAAAAGATGTAGAAAGAGAAGAGTAGATGAAATAGATGGGAGCAAAAAGCATAAAGAAAATTAAATCTTGATCCCAGTAAACAATTGAAAAATGCTCAACAGTAGCTACAGGACTTAAATGTCCACAAGAGCATTATGAGGCCCCCTCAGGCTGTGTCTTTTGCTGTTCCTACTTCTCTGCTTCATGTTCTGCCTTCTGTCTTCAAGGAGAGTAGGAAATGTCTTGTTGTGCATTTATTAAACACCAGGTATTTCTTTGGATCCTTCCTTGTGCCCCTTGGTAAGTCACTTCTTTTCTGCCCAGTCTTAGTTGACGTCTCTGAGAAAGGAGGATGCCAAGGATGTCAAGTAGTGCCCTTTTAAAGTACTCTGTGAGCACAGAGATGCAAACCTAAGCACAAACATCTGTACGCTTGAGAGATGAGAAGGAAGGCCTGAGATTTGTAATTTTATTCTTGGGTTTACTGGTCATACATGGGGAAAGATTTATTAGCAATGTTATTGGGGCTCAGGAGTTTTGAAAGATTTTTTTGATTGGATGCTACCCAGAAGAAAAATGGTGGCAAATGTGTCAGAAGAGGAAAATCAGCTTTGAGCAACCTTAGAACGGTGGGTAGTAACAGTAGGGAACTACAGAAGGATAATTGATCAGTTTATCAGTAAGCAGTTACTTGGCCATGTGAGAGCAAAATCTGCAAGAAGCAGACCAGAAAAAGCTGCCTTTGATTTAGCATTTCTAAGCTTTTATTTAAACTTGTCATGTAATCATTTTGGCCTCTTGAGCAACAGCTTAAGGGAATCTAAATGGAAGGTTAAATCCTTTTAAAAATATAAATTATCTTCTCTTTCCTGCCCCTTCCTCCTTCTTTTCCCCTTTCATTTACATACACATCCTCTATTTCCTACGTCTTTGAACTACAGCCAGCAGCTGAATGAGGTACAGCTCGAGTGTATATGAGGAGAGGGGAGGGGAAAATAATCCATAAATGTAAAGATTAAGGGAAGTATAGCTACAACTTCTTCAACAGGTATGCCTCTTGTAAGTAGAGTATATTGTAAATTCTGTGTACTGCATACAACTTCAGCTACAGTAGTTTAAAAAAAAGCCAAAAACCAACTAAACCCTAACACTGCTGCATGATGCTTTCTGTCAACTTCTGTGCTCATTCATTCACATTGAAATCAGCAGTTTGCATATACCTTAGTGAAAAAAACCCCTAATCGTAGTAATGTCTTGGTTTTACATTGTAACCTACTCAAAATGCTGTGTGAAAAATACAAAATTCCACTGTTCCTTTGATCATTTGATGCTCTGTGGGTGAGCAGCTTGTCACATTTCAGCCTCCCTCAGAAGCAAGCACACAAGCTCGTTTCTATAGTTATGATGGTCTCATGATGCGATGGTCTCATGACAGAAGCAGGACAATGTTTGGCAGGCGTGGTGGTGTCCTGTGTTAGGCCAGCTGATGTGCTGGGCAGCCCAGAGGACAAAACAAGCTGAGAGGCACACAAGGCCTTTCTTAGACTGAGGGAAAAGCAGCAAACCTTGTTAAACTGTATTTTGTAATAATTTACAAAGCCTACACAGGCTTTTGGTGAACTTGATTGCCATGATGTTTGCCTTACAACACTTACAAAAGGAGCCATTTTTCTTCTGAACTAGATATTTGCTCTGCAAGCAGTATTTAGTGACTAAGTTCTAGTGTAATTATAAAATGTATTTTTAAACCCTATTTATATTAATAACATATTTTCTGCATTTAAGTAAATCTCATTAAAAAAATTTGCTCAAATTTCTTCCCAGAATTAAATAATTGTACAAAATGTTTAAATGATATACTGGCTATATTTTCAACTTCTCAAACTTAAAGCAGTTGATTTCTAGCACAGAAAAGCAGTGTTTGATAATTATGGCTGATAATAACATCAGTTATGTGACAGATAAATAATTGGTACCTCTAATTTTCCTGTGATGTAAATTGGTTGCATCTTTTTGGGTGATTATGAGAAATAGTTTGTAGCATGCTCTTCTGTAAGAGACAACACAAAATTTTCAAACAAAAATGCCCAAATGGGTTAAAAAGAAAAAAAGGACAAGATAAAACTTGCATGAATACGTATTTGCACATGTGCATTCTCTCTTTTAGAGATTTCTCCTCAGAAAGCTGTCACTGAAGAAGCTCTTCCTTGCACATATAACACAAATAACACACTATTCTGTACTTCAGTGGGGCAGTGCACAGCTTTCGTTGCAGTGACAAATACTGAAATGTTAAAAATAGATCAAGCTTTAAGAATCCCAGATATTTTCAAATAACAAAGGGTGATTTATGTGAGCTCATTTTGCACTTTGACAAAGTATAGAGGCGCTTTTGTACTATGATTAGCAAGGGTGCTGATGTCAGTTCACTTGTCTAGCTTTAAGCTTTATTCTGCTGCTAAATTGTGCTTTGTACTGTAGTCCAGAGAACCTTTGTATCTGCCTTATTAGTGTGTAGTTTTGGAATTGCTTTTGTTTTTGAATATAATTTGTGCCAGTTTCAGAGTGTGACTCACTATAGGACCGAAATAAATGTTCGCATATGCACTATGTGAAAACTCTTCAAAAATACTAGCAGGTGCTAGCAGGGTAAATTCAATGTTTTAGATACTTAGGAGTTGCAGTTTTATAGCCTAAAGGGCTGAAAGGAAATTCTTTTTTAGCTGGTTGGTTTTTCTCAGTTTGAGAGTCCTATTTACTCATTAGTACTCAACAGAAATTGTCAGGATTGGTAAGAACCTTTCATTCGCTAACACAGTACTAGAAATAAACTTTTAGAGGAGGCACGCCTGCTTGATACAGAGTTGATGGAGTTTTTTTGCATAGGGTTTTGTTGTTGCACAAACTGTGAGACGAAATGCATCATGCTTCTCAATTGCTCTTGTTCCTCTCCTATCTCTAATCTCTTTCCTTCTGATTTCTGCTTTGAAAATTTCATCTGAGTGACCAAAGGCTGCTGTTAAAGATAAAGCTTATTTCTGAAGCAGTTTGTAGCAGTTATCTGTGATCAGCCTTGCCTGGAGAGAGGTTCCTCTACTGAAGTTTCCTGTTATCCCAGCATCTAAGTTGTCATTTGATTTGGAAACAGGAAACAAAACAAACTCTGCTGATGTTTTTGGGTCGCTGTTAAACAGTGCTTATCCAGCTGTGCTGCTAGAATATACTCACATTTGAAATCTAAACTGAAGGGGTTTCATCTCTTACATCTTCTACCTTTTAACTGTTCACCCAGTTTAACTTACTGCTACCATGGAAATAGTTGCTTGAGACTTCGGCTTGATTCACACAGTTCAGCATTTAAAAACAGATGCTGTTATTCAGAACTACAATAAATACAATTGTTTTGTAAAGTATGGACATTATCTTAAAATCAAAAACTTTTAGAGCTTTGGTAGTTGGAGAATGGATCACAAGCCCTAATTAGGCTGTCTGTCCTTTTTCCCTTTCTCCTGTTTTCTGTATTATCTTTTCATAATAGCTTTCTAAGCTTGATACCCCAAAAAGGCGTGCCCACTTCACAATGAGGGTTTTGTGAGTCTCTGGGGCAAAGCCGATGGCAAAGCCGACGGCACTCCTTCAGAGCTGGGACATGGCAGTGCAGTTCTTGCTCTTTGTCCTTTATGTCCTCCTTCCACTAGTTTGTTTGAAGGTAGCAGCTACAAAAAATGAAATGGATGCACTTTTGTGCCTCACAAAAATGGCTCTGAATCTTTCCCTAATACATAGTAAGAAACTCTTGTTTTCAAAGCTGCTGTCCCAGTGTTTAAAGGACATCACACGTCTTGATCCCTTCTGGGACCATCCTTGCTGATTCCATTCCTTTCCTTGATTAGCACACAGCCAGGCCTGGGCAAAAGGCAAATGCACTCACCTGTCTTATTTATGCATTTCTTCTGCTGTATTTTTTTTTTTTTTTAATCTTCCAAAGGACTTACTGACAACCTTGTTTGAATATCCTAAAGAAGCTTAAAGTGGGGTGCCTGGGGGCATGATGTGAGTCTGTGGTGTAATGCACAGTGGCTTGGCTACTGCACTGTTTTACCTTGGTCTCCAACTTTGCTGAAAATTATAAGAACAAATGGATGACAGTGGCTGCTCCCCACTGTGTCAGTGGCTGCTCCCCACTGTGTCTGGGCTCTGCTCTCAGATTTCCCAGTATGAAAGCAGTGCAACTCTCCTAGTGGGCAATGGTGTCATGTCTGGTTTCCTCTGCTGTGCCCATTATCCTGCCACTAGGGTATATCAAGAGGCTGCTAGCATAGGATTGCTGGTAAAGCTGAGGAACAAAGTGCGGCCAAGTGGGGCAATAAGGGTGCTGTTGGAAGCAGCAGGACAGCTGTAGGTGAGCTTGTCTGCGTGGCTTGAGTTAAGGTATTTGACAGGAATTATGGCAGGTGATGGAGGCCCACGGGATGAAAGGCAACTGAGGATTAGTTTGAGAATGAGACGTTTTGTTTTTGCTTTTCTCTCAGACCAGCTTCTTTCTGCAGCATCAGGAGGGCTGGTATATAATAAGCACAGTGTCAGACTATCAAATTCATTTCTTCTATATCTTCCCCGAAGACTGGGTTTATGTGGTAAAACTGTAACATTTGGTCATTCTCTCCATCCCCATCTCTCTAACGGTTTAAAAAAATCATAATGTTGCTCTTTTTCTGTAAGCAGTGCTACTGTAGAAATATGATGAGGTTCTGAGTGCAGAGTTCCCCTGGCATCGAGGAGAGTGTACAATGTGAGCATTGTCTGCTCTTTAAATGCAGGTTACTATCGCTGAGTATCAGTGAAAAATTCAGATAAAATGCATCAGCCTGAAACAACAGATATTGGAAACAAAACATCATGGAGCACTTAAAGATGTATTTTATTTTGTCTTTCCCATGCCTATGAGAGCTTCCTTCAGAAGCCCTTTTATGTGCTTTTATTCCCCTTCTCCTAGTCCCCACCCCACTTTTTTCTTTAGTGTATTCATGCTTTCTCATTTTGTAAATAGTGATTTAAGTTTTATATCCACTCGTTGCAAACAAAGCCAAGATATAAAATTTAAAATACGAATTCACTAATTCTCAAATCCACTGCTGTAACAATACCTAAATAGTGTTAAATGTGAGTATCTGGTGTGTAATCTCTTAGTATAATAATTGAACTGCTTATTAGTGCTTTGTTCCACCCAAGTTGAAACCACACACGAAAGGTCTTAAAGTGTGATTTCTTCCTTCTAATTTTTCTCCCTTTTCTCTCTCCCCAATTTCCAGGCATGGAAGAGAAGATGGTTTGTGCTTCGGAGCGGCCGCTTAACAGGGGATCCAGATGTATTGGAATACTACAAAAATGACCATGCCAAGAAGCCTATCCGTATTATTGACTTAAATTTGTGTCAACAAGTGGATGCTGGATTAACGTTCAACAAAAAGGAGTTTGAAAACAGCTATATTTTTGATATCAACACTATAGACCGAGTTTTCTATTTGGTAGCAGACAGCGAGGAGGAGATGAATAAGTGGGTTCGATGTATCTGTGATATCTGTGGGTTCAACCCTACAGATGAGGGTAAGTTCTGTTGCTTTTTCTGAGAAAGTGCAGTGCCTACATGTGAAGAATGTTTCAAAGATCAGATGGCTATCTTTAGCTGGCATATGTTTTAAAACTTGTGTGTCTTGGCATTAAAGCTTCCTTGTTACCCTGAAAAAAAGTAAGCAGAACAGAGGGAGATATTCAGAATTTGTTACAAATTAAGTGTGCCGTAGAACTTGGATGACGCTCTTCTGTTAGGTCTTTGGAGTATAGGAAAAATCTCTAAGTAAAATCATGCGCAGCAGTAGATCTTCATAATCATCAAAGGAATCCCATTTGGTGTAAAAACATATGGTTATGCAAGCAGGAACGAGTGCAAAATGTCAGGTTTCTAATATTACCATTTCTCCGTCTGCTTTGAAACTTGGGGGAAAAGAAATCCAGCCCCCATCAGCTGAAGCAAACAAAAAATAACTTGTAGTTCTGCACTATCCAACTCTAATCCTACCAAAATAGATATTGTGTGAAGGCAGCTTGTAGAAAATATGATGGTATGTTTAATTCCTTGCAAATACCTTGTGGCCATTGCTTGTCCTGAATCCATTCTTATTTATTTACTTATTATTCCTGCATTCCTTGTGGAGATTAGTGGGTTACATGACTTGCTGTAGCTCTGTGCACAGTTCCAAGAAAGGATTAAATAGGGGTGGTAAGAGGGTTATACATAAGGCATGCCTGACTGAAGGGGCTGGAATTAAATCCCTGCTTTCTGTAGGATTGTGGATTGAGCAAGGCGAAGGGAAAACAAGGTGCTTGCATCACTTTGCTCCAGCCAAATCTTTAAAAGCGACTGGAAAATACTGCTGTGTTCTGAAGAAGGGGCCCTTTTCTTTCTCCTTACTGCAGTTTTGAACTACAATTTTGTCAGAAAACTTCATCTATGAATTGCCACTCCAGTAGCAAATTGAGGGGAGGGTGCTTGTTTTGGCAGTTCCAGCGTGTTTTCGTGGCATCCTGAGCACACCCAGGACCCCCAGCACGTCTCAGAGAGCAACTGCTGTGGGATTCAGTGCTCAGCCTGCCAGGCATCCCTGCATTCCAGAGAGGGGTGGGCAGGGGGACAATACACCAGTGCAGCTGTGGGCAGAAGCCCTTGGTTCTGGGGACAAACCAGGAATCTGGGATCTGAGGAGGAAGCGTGTTCACCTGGCAGCTCTTTGGAAGAGCACAAAGGAGCACGTGTCCATGTCATGGAACAGAGAGGTGGGGTCCCCTCAAAACGACCAGACCTTTCCTCTGAGAGCTGGTGTATTGTTAGCCCTCAGTTTTCTGTCATTCAACTGAAGATGAAGTCTGCTGTGGATGTGGACGGATGCCCTCACAAACTGATTTTTTGCTTCAGTCAGTTGTATCGATAACTTCTCCCCATTGTATTCCCATTGCATGTTTCATCTTTGGCATTTTAGCTTTGGCTGAATTATTCCAACACCTTTACTTCACAGAACTGAGAGTTGACAGTACTGTCTGTTTTATGGGTTTAGTGATGCCTTGCAGTGCATTGAGGAAGACTTTAAAAAAAAAAAAGGAAAATGGGAGAATCAGTTGCAGAATGTTTATTGCCAAGTTCTTCTTTGTCCAGGATGAATCTTCCTGCCAATGGAAGAACAAGTCCTAAATGTACTTCATAAAATCTGTGTTCACCTGAAATTTATTTTGAGAAGTTAAAGAACAGGTGAAGTTCAGACAGAAAAAATGCACTATTATTTTAGTCTGGAACTAAACCAAAAGAGTATGAGGCATAACCAATCTTTCTATTAGCCTGTGGAAGCAGAAGATAGTTTTCTTTGAAGCTGGACAAAATGTCTCTTGCCAGATTGATTAAGGGTTGTGTTGTGAGTGTCCTGTCATTGGCATCCTTTGCTCAGTCAAGAACTAGGGACAATGCTGCCCTATTGTTTCTGCTGGGGTTCATTGGGAAGCCCAGGCCCATTGCCTCCTTGGATTTATAAAGAAAAAAGTTACAAGATGGTGGTGGCTAGTGCTGTTAGAAAACAAATGTGGAGGTGTTGTTTTGGTGTTGGGCCGAATGAGGGAGAAAGAGTTGCTTATAACTGTAGAGAGACCAGAAAAAATAAAGCTCAGAGTAGCTCTGAGCTGCTCCTTTCATACATAGCAAAGACTCAGCAATTCTTGTGATGTAAAGTGTAGGTTTTTTTTTTTATTTCATTAGAAATTACTTTGAGTACTCATTTTTACCTAATGCTTTGCTTTGACCTTCCAACTAGAAATGGATCTATGCAGGTAAAATCTCTTCATTGTGGAGATCTGCAGTGTTACATTTGTATTTGGATAGAGTAGATAAATTTATGTTCTTCAGTCATAATTACAAGCATTGAGTCTTCACGTTTCTGGTTGCATCATAGTGTAGTGTAATCTGTCATGATTGCATTACAATTACAATATCTGTAATATTTGGCTTTTTATTGAGACTTTCTTTTAAGAAAGGGTTCACCGTGATTTAGGTATTTTAAACTTAAACAAGACAGAATCAGGAAGGAATTTCTAATTTAAATAAGGTAAATAATTCTTTTACTTTTAAAAATAAATTTCTGGGTACTTTTTATGTTTTCAGCTAATGCTTGTTTTCAAATGGAAGCTGTAAAACTTCTTTCTGTAGCATCTTTCTGTTTAAAACACATGTGCAGAATTGGGTGGAACTATACATGAGCATTGGGTTTGGGTTTGCCACAGAGTTTAGCACTTTTAGCATTCATATTTTCTCTGTAAGATCATGATATAATAGATCATCTAGGGGTTAAAGTGGAACTATAAGGGAGGAATGTGTCACCAGTGTTTTGTGTGCTTTGAACTCTAGTGAGAGACAATCTGGGATGGAGAGACTGAATGGACCTGGGTAATGACTATTTTGTGCCTGCTGCTGTGGAGACATCCTCTGAAATTCTGTGGCCTGAACTTTCAGAAGGATGAGGATAAATGTTTAAAGAAAAGTAGAAATAGAGAAAGTGTTTTTTTAAAAGTGATTGATGAGAAGAAAGTTTGGAGGATTTTTTTTTCCCTGAGAAGAAAATGTTGAGAGAAGGACTGATTTTCAAGAAAAAAGCTGTGACAAGCAAAACATGGATCCATTGTTATCTGAAGAGAGAATTTGTTTTTCTCTCAGTGAGTGATGTAATGATAAAGAAAACTCTTCAGAGGATATCTAAGCACAGGCCGCAAAAGTCCTTCCCTAGAATTGAGTAGACATCTGTGAGGGATGTTTTATATGTGATCCAGCTCCATGTTTCTGTAATTTAGGGAACTGCATGCTTGGTTAGAGCAGGGGAAGGAAGAAATGATCTTACTATATGCAAACACATTACTTGGCATGTATTCATTTGAATAAAGATAGCAATAACAGAATAAACCAGAAGAAATAACAAGGTAGAGAAGAAGAGGAAAAAAGGGAGGAACAAGGTGTTGAAATCTACGATTACATTTACACAAATCATTAAATGTGGTGAAAAAGGTTTCTGTCATCTTAAGGACCATACATTGAAGGAGCTGCAGCTTGCTTCACACATGATGCTGTCAAAGTTTCTATTCAGGCAGCTGCTATCTGGTGTATGCCCTCATACCTTTTTGCCTTTGGAACAATAAAATTATTTTGGGGTAACCATGCTTTTTTAAAATTATGTTCTGATAATCAATGCACTGTAGGTTGATCACAGCTTGGATGCAATATCAGAGACTGACAGGATGAACATAACTTAACCTTCCCATCCTGACTCCTTGTCTTTGATAAGTAAATAGTGGGTATTAGAGGTGTTTAGGGTGCCCTTCCTGCATAAGAGTCTGCCTGTAAGAAATAAGAAATGTTCTTCTTGGAGAGCTTTAACAAGTTGATGACAGGGCCTGGCACACTTGGCAAAGCAAAATCGCCATCCCAGTAGCATGTGTTGAATATTTGAGACCTTGGTCACTGAAGGGCTCTCAAGTGAGGAGAAATAGCTGAGCTTTTAGATGATAGAAGGGAGGCTCTGGAGGAGCATAAAGACAAGTGCAAGGACAGAGTAACAAGCTTAAAAAAATTGCAACAAGTTTGCACTATGTAGAGGATGTACTTCATGAAGAGTTGAGGCATTTTTGTATCTCTCAGATATGATTATCCAGAAAGAATTGTTGGCTCAAAGGTGATATGCCAGAAGGATGGGTGACTGATGACCTGGAGTGCAGTAAAAGATAACAAAAGAGAAACCCAAAAGAACTGAGTTAAGCATTAGGGGAGAAACCCTCCAGAAAAGGATTGTGGGTCTGTTGTCACAGAGGTGAGGCAGTAGGTTTAGGAGGAATAGGGGCACAAAGGCATCTGTTTTGTGAAGGCTTTTTTGGTTGCTTTCTTTGAGTAAGTAAAGTTTGGGAGATAATGGCCACTGAGACATACAAATAGGATATTTTTAAGGGTGGAATTACTGAGAGGAAGGTGATGATAGACTGTGAAGAATGATGTTAGAGCTTTGTGGCAAAATTGCATAAGAATAATCAAGGGTTTGATAGAGCTTGTAGCGGGTGGCTCAGGCTGAGATGATCATTGCCTGTTATCCAAAGGAGAAAGTGAAGACGGCAGGCAGGACTAAGATGTCTTCTGTTTCAGCTGATGTGGTAAAAGAACAGGTGGTTAAGTGAGATGATGATGAATAGAGCACAAAATCTGCAGCAGTAGGTGTTCCCTTACAAAATGTGAGGAAAAAATACATGTATTTAAAAAATAATTTACTATTAGGGGTATGATCAGAATCTTAATCTTGAGTGTTTGAGGTCATTATCTTAAGCTGACAGCTGCATGTAACAGAAGCTCACATGGAAGGTGATTCTGCTCATCCTTGAGGAAAAATAAACTGAATCTATTATGCCTAGGTAACTAAGTTAATTTTCTCTGGTTCCTGCTGGACACCTCTTGTGCTATTAATATTACTGTTGAGTCTCTGGGAGAAGGGTTGGAGAAGTGTTTTGCATGCTGCTATCCCGTGAGTCATGAGGTGCTGGGAGGCAGCACGTGGATTGATGGAATCCTCTCTGGAACACAAGGATACCTACGGTCCAGGCACCGAGCTGGAGCCCCAGCTGGGAAAAGTCACCATGTGGTCAGAGCAGCATGCTCTGTCAAGGAAAGCTCTTTGCCTTTTTGGTGAAGAAAAAGAAATCCCAAGCTTTTTAATGTGGTGGCCTGCACTGTTTCTCTTCACGAGCACCTACAGAAGTTAGTCTCTAACAGGACTCCTTGATTATTTTTCCTGCGTCACCCAGCCTGTGTGCCATCTGAAGGTGGGGAGAACAGGCTACAGATGTTTCTCTTATTTCTCCTTTTAAATGAATAGTCTTCAAAAGAAAACTGCAGGTGGAGAGGGGGAGTCAATTCCAAGTGCAAATGCTTTTGGTATTTCCGAATTTTAAATGGGTAACCAAAAGTGCAGCTTAGAATTACACATGAACTGCAGATAGTAAGGACTAAATTTTAGATGTTAGCTCTGAAAGCTGGAAACTTCAGTGTGTGATAGAACTTGGTCATGTTTCTGGTTCAGATGCAGGAGGCAGGGTTGTCCTGGGCATAATGTGCAATGCTGAATTCTTCATTCCTTAAATAGGGTATCGTGTTTGTCTTCAGAAAGAGAGATACTTTGAGATTATATTAGACTAAGAAAACAAGCCTACCAAATGCACAGGAAGTTTTTATTAGTGCATTTTATTGGATTTTCTCTGTGTGTAGCAGAATGGTTCAGTATTGAACTTTACTGCATAGATTTCATATTGATGCCAAAACCCAAATCCATGCTCGTTTGCCTGGGCCCCCTCTGGGCTGGATCTGGCTCTCGTCTATCGAGCTAATGTGTGAACAGAGCAAGTGCCCACCAGCACACACGTGCTTGTACTCTGTGCCTGCACATGTGGCCCTTTGATTCCAGGATCTCTCAAACAAACAAAGAAGTTCTTCTAAGGTTTCAGCTGAAGTTATGAAGTTTTGGGGTTTTTTAAATTATCTCTTACTATTGTATCTGTAAAATTTTGCATAGTTATTGCTCTGATTCTTTGTTGGCCACTGGTTATTTTAATAACACCTGCATTACAGTAAGTGGCTGGAACAAAACATCTCAGAAGAATAGAAGAATCATGGCATTGCACATCTGTTGCTGATTCACTGTTACAGTGGGAAAATCCCATTTCTGTTTTTATATTTCTACCTACAATGTGCAAAGAATGCATTTTCTTACTTTGATTGTAATTTTGACATTTAAAGAAATGCGTGCTGTAATGAGGCCTCTGTGTTTTGTTCATTATGAGAACATTTCAAGTTTTTGCATAATTAGAATATTAAGAAACTGTACATCATAGTGTAGAAAACAATTTAATTTTTGCTTCATTAAAAAAACAAGCAAACAAACAAAAAAAACCCCAAAAAAATCCACCACCAAACCAAAATACAAACCCAGTCCTAAATGGAGACTCCCACATATACAGGAACTTGTGGAATAAAGAAGCTTTCTATAGTTAAGAAGGAAGAAAGTGGAGCCTTTTGTTATTCTTGTTCAGAAAATGCTCTTTTTACCGCATTAATTTTATATGATACAAAAATGGTTATGAGGAAGAAAGTATAAACTCTAGTGAAGATGAAGCCTGTAACTGCTCGTAACAAGCCAACTGAGAAAAGATAAAACTTGCCCTGCTTTGAGAAAGCTGCTTGTTCTAGCTGTGCTGAATGCAGGAATTATAAAAACAAAATAGGATTCTTGTTAGACTCATTTGCATGTTAAATATTCTGGCTGTTTTTCCAGCTCCCAGTTATTTCAAAGTAGTCCGAGTGTCTGAGCTCTGGGAACAAACCAAATGACTCTCCAAATGCACTCTTTTTTTGTGCAGATGACCCCTTCCCTAAAAATCTGCTAGTCCAAAGTGGAGCAAGTTGATGATTGTCCTCTTTGAAATCATAATAGGCTGCTGGGAGAGAAACTTTCCTTCATATCAGCTTCAGGAGTACGTGGCTGAACAGACTATTTCAGAGGGTGCAGATAGGCAATCAGCCTTCATTTGCTCAGTGATGAAAGCTTTAACATTACTGCGTCCCTTGTAGTCAAATTTGCAATGGCATCAATGCATATAGCAAGTCTGAAGTGCTTTAGACCAACTTCACTAGCTCTTTAAATCCAGAATTAGCCGACACTATTTAACACATAGAAAATGCCTGTATGAGGATGGATCTCAGATCAGAAAGTTGGTATTTAAATAGTTAATGCTCTATATGCTGAAAAAAAACCACAACCAAACCACACAAACCCCAATCTCAAACAGACCCCACACTGATCTGTAGGAGGATCAGGGATTTTATCAAGTATTGTCTGTGTCAAAATAAATGAGGCAACTCATCAGACGGAAAGTGTCCCTAGCAATCCATTAACATTAATGGGCTCCAAATCCTCACTCAGAGAACAGATCATAAACCTTCCAGACAGCTGGACAGCGTCACCTTTAATATTCAGTAACAATTGAAAGGGAAAGGCTAGGATAGAATGAAGCATTGTTATGTCTTTGTAAATCAGTAAGTGCGTCCCAGACTTTTTTTTTTTTTTGTGCTTTGTGTGCAATAGTTAGTTTCCCTTCTCAGGAAAAAAAAAGCAGCAGAGTTAGCAAAGGTGAGGGTAAAGGGAAACCAGATGTGCGATGAAATGGCTTCTGCACCAGGAAAAATTAAGCAGCACCAACTCAGTGAAAACTACAACAAAGTTGTGTAAAGTTGGGAATGGGAATTATGAGTAGGAGGCAATTGTTCACGGTTTCTCTGAAGATGGCAGCTGAAATATATCAAATGAAGCTATCAGGCAGCAGGTTTAAAAGGAAGTGGGTTTTCATGTCATTTGTAATAAGGTGTGGACCTCACTGCCACAGGATGGTAGTAAAGGTCAAAAATATAAAGGCACTGAAAGAAATAGGAGAAATTCAGAGAACAGTGTGTCAGAGGCTGGTCAGCAGAGGCTGTGGAAGCAGCCTCTGCCTTGAGGCACCCCAGAAGCTGGAGCAGCACATCAGACTTGGTGGATACATTGGTCCTCTTTCAAAATTCTTGATTTTATTTTTTCCTGGAAAGTTACCCTTGGGTCTTGCTACTCTTCCTGGGAATGCTGCTGCATGGTCTGCTTAATTCCATCAGGTCACGTAGGCATCTTACTGTGTACCTGTTGGGCTCTCCTGACTGCACGAAGTCTGGCTGACACACCCATCTTCCCTGGAAGCCCCAGGGATATCCTGTTTAATTTCTTTTTTTCCTCTGGTGTGAACTTGGCACCGAGCAGTTCCAATGACAGGAAGGTTGTGCATAGCCAGGGCCCAGGAATGGGCTGGGGACTGTGGCACAGGGAAGCTCCTGAGGATCTCGTCTCAAAGTGTGGTCAAAGAAGGATGGATTTGGCAGGAAACCTTTCTTCCCCACTCTTACTGGTGCATGAATTTACTTGTGTTCCTCAGTTCTGCAGGGGACAGGGCAGAGAGCTGCTTGTCTTTTCTCCCATTGCCACCTTTCCAGGACCAAGAGGTACATTCCTGGTAGGTCCATTCAGGCACTTCTCTGTTCCTGCTGTTGAACCCCAGCTTTGGGAGAATCAAGAAACATCAGTAGGTGCCTCAAAGAGGCTCTTTCAAGCTCTTGAATTTCCTAAATGATAGAAAATTTATATTTCAGCATGCAGAAAATAAACTACTTTTTTAGTAGCTTTTGCATCCAAGTACTTTTTTATTTGAAAGGAAAAACGAAGTGAATCTAGAAGACACATAAATAGGAAGTGCATAGGAATTATAAAGGCAAGGGTATTTAAGTAAACATTGGCTATTTTAAGTAACAGTTTTTGGGGAACAATTAATGTAATGAATTTTATATTTTTGTCCCCCTTTTTCTAAACCACAGGACGTGGTCAGGAATTTTCAGGAATATGTTTCAAGAAACATAATGTATAAAGATTTTATGAATTATAAACATACTATTATTTATCTGATCTGGGTGCATCAATTTATTTTTATGTGTGTGATCCCTGGATACAGTCTGGTTTTTCCTTTCTTCTGCTAGCTAGTTTGCTGAATAAGTCAGCCACAACCCTTCATAATACCTTTTTTTAGGCTATCCTACCTTTTCAGGTAGGTTGAGTTGAGGAATTTTTATACACCTAGACTTCTTCCACCCACATGGGTGTGGTGGGATTTAATTTCTGAGCCTGTTTAGGTGCCATGGGAGTTCAAAGCAAGTGCTGCTATTTCTGTTTCCATGTCTAAATCACTTGTACCTGGTGTACACAGAACTGGAAGCAGGAGGACTGTGTTCTGGGCTGTTCGTCTGGTTTTTCCCAGGGTAGTGCTGGGAAGCAGAAGCTGAATGAAGATACTTTGTAGTAGCTGGCCTGTAAGCCTGACAGGAGCAGGAGCACTGGATAATAATATGTTCATTTAAACAATGTTAATAATCAGCATCCATTCTTGGGATGTGCAAATTGGAATGTACAATGAGTTGCAAGTACAAGAGATCCTTGATAATTCGGAGTTTTCTTAAATATGTTGTTCTTCATCAATGTGTCATTAAAACCATGAAAAAGTCAAATGATTGTTCAATGTTTGATGGTGTCAATGTTTTCTAGTCTCCCAGATAATTTAATAGTCTGGATACATGTATTTGGAAGGAAAAAAAGAAGTTACTTTAGAATATACATGGATAGGAAGTGTCCTATACATGGAGAGGAGTGTAACACCTCCTCTCCCCCCACCCCAAAAGAAACCCAAACTAAGCCAAAACAAAACAAGAAAAGGAAACCAAAACCAAACCCAACAACAACTGCTTCATTTTTTGCACAACAATAAAAACTTAGGGTATGTAATTAGGGGGCTTAGTGGAACATGATACCTGTTGTACCTTTGCATTATTTTTGTAGTTGTAAGGGATCTTCCATTGCAAAAGCAGCAGTTTTCCTGTTGATTTTCAGATACTGAGAGTGGCCAGGTCTGGCCTGATGACTAATATCAAACGTTGAAGTGACCTTGGTCAAAAAGGAATGAATACTTCCAAGTGCTGAGTCAGGTTGCCATGTTCAAGTAATAGCTTATGGGCCTTTGTCTGCTCTTGATTAAAACAACAGATTTGTGTTTTTAGCTGTATTACTGCAGCTGTCAGCATCTTTGTTCTTTCTGTGGCCAGAAAGCAGGTTAAGTAAGTCATTAAATAAGGCAGAACCTCTGTTTCCAAGGCTTACTTAAGACAGTGATTGCAGTTTGAAAATATAAAGATTGATATATAAACGTAAATACCCTGAAACAAATGTTAACGTCCAGATCTTCTCATGTCCAATTTCAAAAAGTTGAACTAAAACCCGGGATTTTTTGCATCCTCTATTAATAATTGTCTTTCCTTAATGTTGAAAAACTGTTTCTTCGCTGTATAAGGAATTCTTTGCTTCCGTGTTTGCAGATGCTGTGAAGCCACCGGTTAGTTCTTTACAACCATCTGCTGAGTTACCCTTGCCCATCAACACTTCACCGCCTTCCATGCAAGCAGAATCCTCCCTTCCTTCTCCTTATCGACTTATTAACGTCCCCCCTCTGGAGTCTTCCTCTGGTCAAGAAGATCCTCAAGACTACTTACTGCTAATAAACTGTCAAAGTAAAAAACCTGAACCTATGAGGTAAGTGACTTCTGTTTCTTAATAACACTTCTTTGTATTACAGGCCAAGAATGTTTGTGCTGAATGCATTTTTTTATTGCTGAGGCATTGAACATTTGGATACACATAATCTACCTGGGGAAGCTGCCTGTAACTTTTCCTTCTTTTCTTCCTATGCATTAAACCTTTTGCTGCAATAGTAAGTTGTTTGATCAGTGCTAGACCCATATTGCGTTCTCCACAAATACGGACAGCAGTTGCCAACATCAAGTATCACAGTAATGCAGCCATCCAAGCGTTTCATTGGAGCTTGGAGTGGTGCATGGCACAAAGTCTCCTTTCTTTAGCCACAGTCTGGTGTGCTTAGTCCAATTTAGTACTAGGAAAAGCTGGAGGAACTAAGCCTTTCTCCCTCCTGGCATTGAGTGCCCCAGTTTTGCCAGATAAAGCATTCATGGAAGGGGTTTAGAAAACATGCTGATTTTTTTATCACCTACCAGGTTACCACATCACTGAGTACAGGGATCTTCAAGTGGTATTTGTTTACTATTACTGGCATGTTCAGACTCTCAAACAAGAAAAAACCCAATTATTTTATGATAACTAAGAATGCAGAGGCTGAAACCACTCCATTTCCCTATCCTGAATTTCAGCTTTTTCCAAGTATTTTTCCAAATATTCCAGGTATTTAAAGGGAAACTCAAATAAGCTTTATTTTTTACTGAATAAAGAGTACCTACACAGTCAGTTCTCTAGAGAAGTGTGCAAGAGAAAATTCTAAGGAAAAATTTAGAACTTCTACCAAATTAAATCTCTATTTATTTCTCCAACTGCTACTTCTAACTTAAATAAAAGCAAAGCACCTCCTGCATATGATATTCATAGTAGCTACCTGGGAAATATCACTGTGGTTTGCCAGAATGGATCATGGTGGCCACTCCTAGAGCAGGCTGCCCAGGGACATACTGGAATCTCTGGCCTCTTTAAAAAAGTTACTTAAAAGAACCACAAATGACCTTGACTGACAAGCTCCTGATTTTGAAGAGTTTGCTTAGAGGTACTGGAAGAGCTGAGTAGATAATGTCCAGAGGTCCCTTCCAACCTTGAGCATTCTGTAGGAAAACCTTATAAATCTCTCTGGCAAGCTTATTTTCTGCAATAATTTCAGATAAAATCTGCTGGGGTATTTCCAGAAAAATAAACTAAACATCATATTCTTTTTGTGATTACAGACAAGTACAGGGAAGGCTGAGGAAAGCTTCCTTTGAGAGTGTTTTCATGAGGATTTCACATACTTCCTTAGGGCCATACCTTTTAGTAGCAGTGTCTTCTGCATCAACACCTTGATGCTCTGCCAGCCTTACCTGTGCCATGTGCTCTGCACTCCTTTGGCATTTTTATCTTGCCCTGTTGTGCCTGAGGAGTTTCCTGCTCCATTTAGTGATGGTTATGTGGTGGAAAAGTATCCACCCTTTACACTCCTCCTTATAAAACAAGGGAATGAGCCTGCAGTTCCCCCAGAGTATGGAATGCACAGGTTACAGGCAGCACGGTGTGCCCCAGAACCTCCTGCAGGAGAAAGGGAAGCCCAGTGTTAAAGGTTTCAGTATTTAGTGATGTTCAGAGGCTGATAGTGCCCAAGAGGAATGTCAGTGTTTCTGCCAAAAGCTTTTAAGTTTGGTATCACTTCCAGAACGGCTTGGCAGAGGAATTGACTTGGATTTCAGCACCCTGGCCCATCTGAAATGTGTCTGAGTGCCCGTTTGCTTCTATGAGGGACATGTTGTTTTACCACCACAATAGGAAGATGTTTTAGGAGTTGTGAAGGTTGGGATGTGTAATTGGCTCTCTGACCCGACTTCCACAGTTATGTGATGTATGGGTTAAGTAAAGACTGAGGAGACCATAGAAGGGGGCACAAATTGTGGCAAAAGTCCATGACTGGCCTGCCAAATTTCTCAAGGAAGTCACTGGTGACACAGAGGAGAAGGTACTGGGAAAGGCAAAAGGTCCAGTGGAGATAAAAGCCTGGTGAACTTAAAGAACTGAACAAAATCTTTGGGAGTGTAGGGATTGTTTAAATAAATAATGGCTTTCTAGGAATACTTGAAGACACTGACATTGTAATCATTGGGATTTTATATGGGCTTAGTTTCTTTTATGTAACAAATAGCTGTGTCCTTTCATTTAAAAGGCTGTAATAAGGAAAATTCAGAATAACAGTTGTGCTGGACTTTCAGTTCCACCTAAAAGGACTGCCTATGTTTTATGTCTGGTAAAGTAGGTAAGCTGCTGGATTTGGGCTAGAGGATAGAGCATATAGACATTTTCCTATGGAATGAGAGCTTTGTATACCTGTGTAGCACATTACTAAGATGATTAGTAAGAGTGCACTCTACCCCAATCCACATCCTTACAGGCCAAGAAAAAAACCCAAATAGCTGCATCATTTTCCTATTAATTTCCAGGCTTGGGACAATTTATCTGTGTATTTCATACAGATTTAGTGTAAAGTGCAAGGCTTAGTACCTGTAATTAAACAGGCCGGTACTGTTACTTAAATGGTGATTTCTATGATGTTTTCCCTTTAGACTTAGAAGTTTCCAATATGCAGAGGGAACATTTTCTATTCTGATTCTGTATGTTGCTTTACAGGTTATCTGGGAACCACTGAATTTTATTTCAAGGCTTTGAGGTTCTTTTCTGGGTGAGATGGGTAGCTGTGAAGCAGATGTATCTGAGTCACCTCTTTGGGATTTTTGAGAACTGTAGTGTTTCAGACCTATCAAATAATTATTAAATGCTTCATTACAGTGTCGTAGAGTGTACCACATACTGTTGTGAGAATGTCTTGCATGCAGCAATTGCAGTTGTAACTATCATGCAGTATTTTGTCTAAAATAGTTTTGTGCTCTGATCACTGCTGACTTAAGAAAGAGCATTGTTTCACTGTAGCTTTTACGGAGATGTTAAGGTTTGTATTTGGATCCTAGATAAGAAAATGCACCCAAACATTGCTTCCAAATCCCTTATTGTTCTGGCTCATTTCAGAGGTGTGTTGAAATACTAAATGCTGTCTTCCTCATCTTTCCTATATGTATGAACCAGCCAAGGGTCAGCCTTTCTCTCAGAAGAAGGGCAGGAATACCTGCTATTAGAAGACTTTGAAAGTAAAAAGATTCCACTGCAGTGAGTGAACAGTAGCCATTCTTGGAACACGTGTGAGAAATTAATCACAGAGCCATTAACGTGCCTGAAAATATTGTTTGTTTGAGACTCATCTTGCATGGTGTTCTGTGAGTTTTAACAGAAAAACTACCTAATTTTGGCTTCCATTTTCTGAAAAGAGGGCTGGTTGTTATTTATTTTTATGTCTATTCTGTTTTTCTATGCTTGCTGTTGGTGTCCCAGATTGCTGGCACACAAGAGCAGTTTTGCTGCCAGTTTGTTCATAGTATTCTGTTTAATCAGTCATATTGATTCCTGCAGATGAGAAAAGAATCAGATGAAAAGAATGAGTGGTCAAGCCAGCCCAAATACTTTATTTGCAAAAATGAGATGATTACCCCTCAGAGTAAAACATTTGACGAACCTTTTTCCTGGGTCTCTGTCAACAAGTGGCTTTTAGTATGTGGAGGCTGGCTTTTTACTGGGCTCCCCTTGCCCCACTGCCCCACCTCCTCTCCGTGCACCTTAATGCCCAGTACTTGTGAATCAACAGGCTGGGCAGTTTTCTTTTCTTGATATGTGGAAAGAGATGTCCAGTCCTAGAACTGAGTAAGGCATAGTTTGGCCACTTACCATAATTTGCACATACGTGTTGCCCACACCTGATAACACTGAATTCATGTCATAGTCATCCTGTGCTTATAAAGTGAGAAGTTATCGTGTTACATCCAGCTTTGCCATTATTTTAAACTGAGGTATAAAAACCCTTTAATACTTATCATAATAACCAATTGTTAATGGCCTATTTAAGCCAATTTATTTTTTTATTGAGCTGTACTAAAGGAAAAAAGTAAAATTCCTGAAGTACAGAAGTCATTAAAAAAAACCTAAACCAGGAGTAGATTCTGTTCCTGTCAACTATGCACAGTGCATTTTCAGAATTGTATATGGTATTCTTATCCTGATCAGTGGTTAATGCTTACTTTTGAAAATAGTTAAAATTCAGAGACTGAATTTCCTGTCTTCATTTTGGCATAAACTGCTTTCTTTGTTTCAGAGTGTGTTCAAACTTTCAGTTGTGCAAAATCAGATTGCTTCCAAACCATTCATATTTTGAAAACTCTTTTAGTAGACTAAGATGTTGATTTGAAAAGATTACCTTTAAAATTATTAATTAAATTAGAAATGCCCTCTTGTAATAAGAAATGTAAGCTGTTGCTATCAGCTAAGCAAATGACAGTCCTGGCTGCCTCATGTGTCATGGGTTTTGAAAGTCTTCTGTTTGCACAAGTGCTTGTGGTCAAGAAAGAAGAACCATCATTCACTTAGACCCAGAAAAACTCCTGCATTTAAAAAAAAGACAGCATTTGTTGCTTGCATTTCATGGGTAATCCTTAGGCACTGGCATTGTAAATATGCTTTTGTTTCATTTTGAGTTTTGGTTATATATTCCTGCATGATTTTGTAAGATAAATGTAGTGTTTTATTCCTGTCATTTTAAAGCATATCCTAGTGAACTGGAACAAATAATTTTGGTTCTGCAATGGATTGTCAGTGTCCAGCTTCTCTTGACTGCCCAGTTTATTTTTATAGTATAAAAAATAGAGATCCCAGTCCCTGCTATATTTGCTCATGTGAAAAACAGTTGACTTTTTCTGGGTATTTGATCTAAATCGGTATCATAGAACGAGGAGAGTGTATCTAGAAAGTGAGGAACTCCTGAATCAATCCTTTGAATAAAGTGGGTAGACTGCAGGAGGGGCTGAGCTCATTGTGTTCACAATTTATTATGCACTCTGTAACCTCATGTGCTTCCTTTAGTCCTATGTGCTCTATTTTTGGCAAGTGTTTTAAACGTCCAGTGGTTCGTGCATGAATTTTTGAAGGCAAAGGGAGTAAACTGTTAACAGAGAAGAAATATATATTCATGGTCAGCATTATGAGGAATATAGGAAGTTTTACTTCCTTGATTGTGCCAAGAATAAATAAAGAAGAGAAAATTCTCTTCTTTTTTTTTTTTTGGGGGGGGGGGGGGCGGTTCGATTAAACTAAATGCAGTTTAAACTGACCAGTGACAGAACTGAAATATATGTTTAAGATAGTAACCAGAGAAAATTACTATACTTTTTCCAATGGAAAAAATGCTAAAACAATAAGAATAAGCTGGTAGGAAAAGGTGATAAAATTGAAGTGAGAGCTCTCATAAGCCTCTTGCACTGATGGAAGATTGTATCTCTGCTGTTAAACAGAACAAAAACCGGTTGGTGAGGTGAATGTCTTTTTTCTTGAGTGCAGATGTCCATTCCAAGCTGATCATGTTGGTTCCCCTGATAGCTGGCAGAGAGGCACTTTGGGTGTGATTCATTGGGTTTAGATGGGTATCTAAGAACAGACTGTGTTTCACACAGTCTCCATTTCTCCGATGACTGGAGAGGGAACCTAAATGAATAGCTAAACCGGATTCCTTTTTCCTCAGGTTGCCAGAACCCTGGGAGATAAATCCAGCTGTCCCTTAAGAAAGTTTTGTACAAACTTATTGACAAACAAAATGTGAATAATGAATATTCACATGTGCTGATCACTTTGAGGTGGAGAGCCTGTTAAATAAGGGGGGAAGTGCTTCTTGTGGTAGTGTGGTAGTGTACTTTATGTATTTTATTCCTCAAAAGTTTTGAAACTGTGTAATCCAGTTGCTTAATAGAGCTTACTAAGAGTTGTATTGCAGGTATTCATTGATACACATGCATGCTGAAATAGTTACACATGCATGTATAAATTAACACAATGGTATGGTGTTGAGGTAATGAAAATAGGAAATACCACGTTATGTTTGATCAAAAAGTGTATGGGCTTCCTTAACTACACCACTAACATCTCCAGTGTTAGTATTTTGCCACTGTCTTGACTTTCATTTAAGCAAGGAGCCAGACAGATAACAAAATTTCTCTGCCTGGAGCACAGTAAATGGGGAGGTTTACAAAGGAAATCAAATTATTGTAATGTGGTTACTTTCCATGTAAGTTTACTGGTAGTGGTTAGTACCAGTACTAACAAGTGCTGTTCTGATAAAAGAATTTCCTAAGAAATCAAAAGTAAACTGCAGCTTTATCTAACAAAACCGCCTTCATTCTCATTCAAGACAAAGCTCTCTGTTGCACAGGCAACCTATGAATTTTTTTTCCCTCAAAGAACATGCTATTTTCCTCCTATTTATAATCTTATCTCTTCTCTTTTCCTTACGTATTTCAAATGAGTTTTATATGGTCAGTATAACTCCAGGCACGCATTTACCGGGGTTACAAGCAGTCATATTTTATCCTCTTAACATTTTTTTCATAATGACTAGAACTAGCAAGTACTTTAAATCCAAGAATTGAGCATCTGATTTTTGCCTTTATCAGTGCCGATAAAGTGCTGCTAGTTTGCGGCATGGCTTAAAAAAATAATAATTTAAAAAACCTCCACCCCCCAAACAAACTCAGCTTCAAACTGGCATCCTGAAAATCACTTGCTTTATGAAACATCAACCTGTTGTGGAACTGTTGGTAAAACTCCACAGTTGTGCTTTGTATTTCACATGCATGGATTTATAAATTTAGTTCCTTAGGTTCCTTAGGTATTCCTGTTCATTTAATATTTGAGTTCCTGCATCTCATTTAAAAAAAAAATTAAAATAAAGAGTTGGAAGACACTGGTAGACTTTTCAGTTGGTACATGACAAACGTTGTGTTTATGATTTGCAATGTTTGTTTTTCTCTGTGTGTTCAACAACGTTCTAATCTCGCAATCTCACATGTAGATCTCATGCTGACTCTGCAAAATCCAGCTCTTCAGAAACAGACTGCAACGATAACCTGCCCTCCCACAAAAACCCTGCTCCATCAGGGAGCAAGCACGCTGTGAACGGCTTCTTCCCGCAGCAGGGCGTCTACGACTCCCTGCCTTCCCGCTCCGCGCTGACGCTGGCAGACTCCAGCCTCTACAACCTGCCTAGGAGTTACTCCCAGGATGTTTTGCCCAAGGCGGCGTCTCCATCTGGGACTGATGCCGAAGGAGAGCAACATGTTTTCAATACCCCGTCAGCAACGTCATTAGACGCACAGATGAGGCACATCTCCATTAGCTATGACATTCCCCCCACACCCGGAGGTACTTATCAGATCCCACGAACTTTCCCAGAGGGAACGTTGTCTCAGACTTCAAAACTGGAGACTATTCCAGACATCCCTCCACCTCGGCCGCCCAAACCTCACCAGGCGGCGGATCGATCTCCTGTGGAACCCTGTAGCATCAGTCGCACTGCTTCAGACACTGACAGCAGTTACTGCATCCCCGCCGCAGGAGCGCCGCCCTCGCGCAGTAACACCATTTCAACGGGAGATTTGAATGTCTTCCGGAAAGGTCAGTATTCCCTGCGTTATCCTGTGGAGTTTGTGTGTTGAATAATGCGATTTGAATGGGTTGAATGATGTGAGGGGCATCTCTAGCCTGTAGGAACAAGTGTTTAGCCCCTCGCAAAGTGGTCTGTGTTCACAATGTTTAAAATTTATAAGAAAGAGGAAAGGAGATTTTTAAAGGAAACCGTCAAAACAGCAAAGCACCGAACATCGATAAGGGATGTATGTTGCACTGTGGTATTCAGCCTTGGCTAAAAATATTTGAAGATCTAGACATATTTATTTGGTAATAAGCTCACATAACTGAATTCAATACTACCATTATCAGTCTTTCAGAATGACCAAAGTGAGCTTAGTGAAGTGTGGTCCAGTCTGCAGAAGCTGAAGGTGTTTCATGAAGATCAGTGGGATATGGTGTATACCTAGAGATTTGAGATCAACCCTGATTTGATGATCATTGCCACCAACCTTTCTTTCTGTCCGTGTGATAGATATGCTTACTTCAGTCTTTTAGTAAAATTAAAGTTTTTCCTTGTGGCCACCTACATGTTGGTACTCCAGATGTGCTGTCTAGTGTCTGGTTAACCACTCTTGGGCTAAGGGTTTCGTTATCTTTCAGATTTCTGAAGCAGGTGGGTATTGCAGTGTTGTTTTTAAAGTGAAATTTTATACTGGTTAAAGTCGATACTAATGTTAGAGCTGATTTTAAAAGAGAATTGTTTGAAATGAGGGATGAATACAAGGCTTTTAGAAGAGACAGTGTACAGAATGGATGTGATCATACAGATGCTCAGATACTATTGTCCTATTTGTCATTCATTTTGTAGGCTGAGGGTAAAATACTAGTGATTGTTAGTGTTTTAAAATTACAAAGTAACACTATTAAAGATCTTTGTATGTTTTGCTTATTTTCTCTCATTTTGTTAAGTTTATAGGTGAGTATTCCTACACTGAAGCTGAGATTGTCTGCCTCAGGAAAAGTAGTCTTTCGGAAAACACTGTTTAAATTTGGTACTTAAGAGCAGAGTTCTTTATCTTTCCTCTCTGATTAAAATCTTTAAAAACCTACGAAGGTTTTTTCAGGGCAAGGTAGGGATAAACCCTAGAGTTTGCCCAGTTTCTGTGCTGGTGTCACAAGGAGGGGCATCCCTGCCACAGGGCAAGGCAGCCTGCTCCCTGCAGGGATGAGCAGCACCTGGGAGCCAGGAGTCTCACAAAGACCTCTGCCCAACAAAGAACCAGCCACAGAGCTGAGGAGCTGCTTAATGGGGACTGCCAAGAGCCAGGACTCCAAAAAGGGAGAGATCTTTGGTTCTGCAGCAGTTCACCCCAGCTGAAAGCCCCTGGAGCCCACACTGGGGAGCTGAGAGAAGGGGTTCACCTGTTCCTGCAACAGATGGATCCTGCTGAATCAGCACTTTCCAAGCAAAGGTCACCAGTCAGAAAACCTTTCTCCAGACCTTTAACTAGGTCTGCTGTTTGTTTATTTTAGAATAGGTTTTTCATGAGGGCCCAGATTTTCACTCTTACATTAAGTTCATACACCTGCTCAATTGAAAGATAGACTCTGCTGCTTCTTTAAAAGCAAAAATTTATTTCTCTTTTCTTGCCACGGAAAAACGCCATTGTAAGAGCTTCAAGTTGTGACTGATGAGTGCTAAGGTTGTTTGTGAACACAGCCCTCTCAAATATAGATAAATCTAGGGGCCACAGCTTCAGGAGGTGTTTTTGTGTGCTCTCAGAAGCAGACAGTAAATAACAACAGACTCTGGATGCCTGTGCCGAGTGGCAGGAACAGGGGTGATAAATAGCCACTTTCTCTTCTTGTTTCTTTAGAAATTAGTTCTCAAGACTGTTATGATATTCCACGAACGTTTCCGAATGACAGATCTAATTCATTGGAGGGCTTCCATAACCACTTTGTAAGTATGACTTGATCTGATGAGAGGCGACAGTGACAGTGCTTGAATGCTCTTTGTTCCTTTGTAAGAAAGCAAGCTGTGCAGTGTTTGTGATTTTTCAGTTTCAATAGAATACATTAATCTGAGTAGATTAGGTTAAAAGACTCATATGATTCACAGCTGATTGCATAACTTATTTTGTTAAAGGAAATATATGTTAATTCTAGAAAAACAGAAGCATGTTGACAGTGGGAAGTGTTTCAAGTGAAGAACTAGATGAAAATTATGTCCCAATGAATCCCAACTCTCCTCCACGACAGCATTCCAGCAGCTTCACTGAACCCATCCAGGAAACAAACTATGTACCAATGATCCCAGGCACGTTTGATTTTCCATTATTTGGAAAGCAAGTCCCTCCTCCTGCTCACATGGGTTTCAGGTCCAGCCCAAAGACCCCTCCCAGACGGTCGGTACCTGCTGCAGAATGTGAGCCACCGCCAGTGGATCGGAACCTCAAACCAGACAGAAAAGGTGAGGAAAACGTCCAAGAAAACCTAATTTTTATCATCTAAGAAAATAACGTAGCTCTCTCAACTTCTGCTTAGTGGAAAATGGTCATGTTTTTAGACATTATTTTAAAATCATTTTTATCCTATGAGATAATCAAATCACAGAGGAGCCTTAGGATTATTTTTAACATTATTAAAAACATCACATTAAAAATGCCAAACAAAAGCATAGGTTTAGATTTTATTGCCGTAGTTACTAATGAAAAAATGTCACTGAATTCCTAAGATTCAGAAGTGTGTCCCTTATATAGAGAAGACACTTGTGAGCCAGAGAGAGAACACAAGGCATTGGGTAGAACACAAATTTATAGCCAGTACAGGATCTGTACACATACTCATTTTAGAGGGCCCCTTCAAATCTATCCTAAAAAATTAATCTCTCAAATCTGATGCATAATGTGTTCATTTTTCCTTAAATTTTTAAATTTTCCTTAAAAGGATTTTTTGGGTGACCTGAGTTCTTAAGGAACCAAGATGATCGGTTTCCAACATGTCTGTAGGAGATACTTGTATAGAGAATTCCTAATAAATAGATTGAATTTTCCAGTTTATCTAAAATGTTTTATCAGCCATCTCACTAGAAATACAGGCAAATGCTTAAAGAACTTGTTTCCCTACTAAGTTTTTGAGACAAGATAACTAACTTTCTTGGGGAAGAGGGAGCTAAAGAACATTAGGTCAAATGTCGGCCCTATTTTGCATTTGAATTAGTCCTATTTTTAATCTTATGTACTTGAAAAAAATTAATATTTACACTGAGAATGGCTGACTTCATTGTGGGAAAGCATGATGGCAAATATTCAGATGATCCAAAATATTCACTAACTAAACCTTTAACTTAGTATTTTTACCACTGAGTGAAAACAGTCTGTAATTAAGGGAAGTAGAAAGTACCGCTATGGTAGATGAGCTGTGTGAAATGGAAAGTACCATGTCTCATTCTGCCTGTCCATCTTCAAAAAGTGAGGTGTGGCCTTTTTTTAAGACTTTTGGCCCTCTGCTTGTGTCTGATTGTTTCTGTGTTACCAGACAGCAGTTTTGCTTAGTTCTTAAGAAATACTGGACAGGAAGAAATTGATGAAAGTTGATACTGGAAAACATTCTCAGAATAAACTGAACTGAACTGAACTGAACTGATTTAATATATTTTCCCAGACTGGCCAGTTTGTGTATTTTACTGTTAAAATGTTTGACTTTCAAAAGTAATAAATGTATGTGTTGAAAAGCATCTCACTTTTGCTGTTGGCAGTGCAAAGCCGCCGCACAGATGTCTGCTGGGGCAGCATCATTGCTCTTGCATCTCTCTTTTTGGAACTGAGTT
Organism: Picathartes gymnocephalus; assembly: GCA_013390045.1. NCBI lineage: Eukaryota > Metazoa > Chordata > Aves > Passeriformes > Picathartidae > Picathartes > Picathartes gymnocephalus. Next base: position 61,317 of record WEKY01032253.1, read on the forward strand.
AGTGTTTCACATTCAGAAAGTGGCATGTCAGGCTCCTGCTTTGCTCCCATCCTCAAATGCTTTACAGCTAGAAAGACGTAGCTAACACCAGGGGAAGGACTTTTAGATGTGCTAACATACCTCTTCATGAGTGTAGAGTTATTGGGTGAAATTTTTGCCTGTAGACTTTTGGAAGATTTATCACTGTAAAATAATAGGATTGTTTAATATAATTTACAAGATAAAGTGATTTTAAAATAAAACTGTCCCTAAAAGTAAATATTGTATAGTGATTAGGGGCTGAAAAAAAAAGTTTCATGAATACCTTGAGCTGCCAAGCATGGTAATGATTCTGATTTACCACTGAGGGTTTTATCTTAATAGCACACACACACACACTGCCTCACTCTAATTTTATCAAATGCACCACTGCGAGTTTTCCATCGTTGTGAAGAGCAGATCTGATGACACATCAGGATGGTGATATATTCCCATTCCAGTAGTTGAGACCTCTACACAAATAACTCCTTCCAGATATACCTTTGGGAAAATAAAACTGCAGGTTCCTTTGAATTAAATTAGATAAAGCCCTTGTTTAAGTGGACCTTTACCTAACTAAAACAATGGTGTGCTTTATATTCTTCTGTGTTGCTTTTTCAGCTGTCAAGTTCTTGTAGCAGCTTCTATTATCAGGTTGTTTCTGTTTATGTAAATGTACTGCAATGCTCATCTGCTACAAGTTAGTGCATAGGAAGTGTCAAGTAGGCCTGTGTGCTCAATAAATCTTTGGCAGACACAGAAGGGGAGGAAATGGAACATAAAATATTTACCTTTGGGCTATTGCTCCTTTAAATGTTGAGGGTATTTAATATGCCATTGGTTCAAGAATTTCTGTCGAAGACCACTGGTGCTTCTCCAAAAGATGGTCTCTAAAATACTGCAGAGATCAGGTGTGATGGGGGCACATCTCATGTTCTGTCAGAAGAAGCAGCTCTGTCTGGTCTTTATTGGTTACAGGTTGCTGCAAAAACGGTGTTTGCACTGCCTCCAAGCTTTTTGGAAGCTATTAGAAATACCACCAACACCTTTCACATGAGCATTAGCTTTAGCTCAGTCATGTTTCTGTGGGCCAGGGAGGTTTGTTATATCCAGTGCTAAAAATACATTTAACGAAGAGGTAATGCAGTGAAACCAGCACATAAAGACAGGATACACTGCTTTTTGTTGTCAGATGTATGTGTTTAGCATCTCTTCTCTTTTCCTTTGGTTTAAGGGCTTGCTGCCTACAGGCAGTATAGTTCGACAGGGGTAGGAAACGGAGGGCTTGGTGGTGGCAGTGCCTCTGGTCACCCCTTTACTGTTCAGTTTTGCCAACCTGAGATGAAACAGAGACTCGCTCCCTTCTGGCTGTGCTGTCCTTGAGGAATAATGTGTCAGGCAGCAAGGATCTGGCAGTCTGTCCATCCTCAGTAGCGACTGTGCCATGTAAGGTCTTGCTGTGATATAAGCAACAGACACTCAGTATAATTTAGCAAATCAGTAATACTCTCCAAATTGTTAAGAATAGTTACAACCACATAGAAGTAGTGATCATGACATAGGTAAACTAAGTGTAGGTAATAGGTCTAAAATTCCCTAAAGTATGTGCACATTCTTCTGTGGACTTGTGCAGGCCAGCTGTGAGAGCCTTAGGCTCTCTGACCTCCCTAGCCTGTTTCTTTTTCCACTGGTCTCTAGGAGAGCTTTGTTTCAGAAAATGGGTTAAAAAATAACGATGAATAAAAATATCTACAACCTGGAGATTACAATACAGATTCATGTAGTTTCATTTCTGTAGCTCACAGCTGCTTCTGTAATTATGGAGAGCTTCCAGTACTTTCTGGAAGTCTTGAAAATAATTTCAAAACATTGAAAAACATTGACTCTCTGCCCCAATAACTTGAATCAAAGCACTTTACTTTTTCTTTAGAGAATCATACCAAAAGGTAAGTGATGTATTGCTTGGGACAAAATGGAGAGTGTTTGGCAGGTGCTTTTCTGCATTCACCTGTAATTGAGTGACAAAAATAATCTCTTTTTTAATTTGGTTTTTTTCAGGGTGCTGTTTCTTTAGTTCTGTAGGACCATTGGCTATATTGATTTTTGTATTTCTGCTTTTTGGCTGTTTTAGCTTGCCACAATTGCATGTAGTCCTGATGCTAAATTGGAAGTGTGTTTGCTGCTAAAAGGCTTCAAGCAGAAAAAATATTACATCCCCCTGTGCAACTGGATCTTACTCTCTGAATTGTTCAAAGACAGTGACTGGTTCTGCCACAGAGCAAAAGTGAGATTTGTTGTGATGGTGACATGCCTTCCTCAAAATACTGTTTGTCCAAGAAGGATCAGTAGAATTAAAGGTGCCCAAATGCTGTGAGGTGAAGGAGTGCTCCCTAAACAGAACAACCAGGTTCTCTTTTCAAGGGAAAAGTTCATGGTCAAAAATCAAATCAAAAAGGTGTGAATTGTTTTTTATGGGTCGGGAGGAAGCATTTGAGTGGTGCAGCATTTGAGAGGTGGGAGTGTCTGTGAACCTCTGGGCATGACAGTGACCCCCTCCCGCCCCAGGATTTGTTTCCATGGCTAGGGCAGAGGGGTATCTCATCTTAAAACAAGACTTTAGGACCAAACAACTACAAAAACAGATTTTTTTTTTTTTTTTTTTAATAATTCTTTGGGAGCTGTTCAGAACAAGACCATATAGCTATGTAACATCATCCCATCTGTAAGGCTGAAATGTCATAAGAAATATGTGCTTGTCATTTTGACTGATAAAATACAGTTTTTCAATGCCCAAATCAAACTGTAAAGTCAGCAATGGAATTGGTGATGATGGAGTTTACTTCCTCAAAATCTCAGTTTGATGCCTAACTTATATTTAATCAGTAACTTTTTTTTCCTGTGTCATAGCACATTTCTACCAAAATGGGTTTTTTAAGGTTCTGAAAAGAAATGTATGGACAGTGGGCATATGGCTGAACTAACAATTGATGACCATGGTGGAATGAAAATCAAAAGTTAAATCTCATTCATTTGAATGTAATATATGAACGTAATATATGAATGAATGAATGAATATAAATGTCATTTTTGTAAAATGTTTGATCAATAATACTTAAAAGCACTTTCTAAGAGAGTTCCATTTAGCACAATTCCTAGTTCAGGGTCATGGGGAGCTGAGATAGAACAATGCCCTCAGGATCACTCAGCAGATTGCTGACAGAGGCAATGCAGAATTTGGGATTCCCAGCTTACAACATGGTACTGGACTTTGCTCCATTTGTCTTGAATAGCAACTCTATTTGTCCAAATATTGTTAGGGTTTAATTGCATTCAAGATTATTTTGAACAAGGTTTTCGGTTCTAGTTTTGGATTGGGCACAGATTATTTTGCTGATAGCAAAAATAACCAATAGTTAGTATGGTGCATTTCAATTTTTTTTTAACCTTTTTTTTATGGCTTATATTTCAACAAAAATATATCAGCATTTAATCTGAGAGGCTTCCTACAATTTGAGTTCACATGATGGTCTTTAAAAGAGACTGCTGCTTGGCCCTGGTAATTTTCAGCCCAGTATGTGGTAAACTTGGATTTAGAGAGAGTGTGCACACATTTCTTTTCATGCCAAGAAAATACCCAGTTGCAGCTTGAAAACAAGAAAACAAACAAACAGAAGAAACCAAAGGAGAGGAAGTAAATTCTCATGGAGTTGGAAATTGTGATTATTTTTAAAAATGTAAAAAAATTTATCTGGTTGTTTTTCTCAAAGTTGGTTTTTTGGTTTGTTTTTTTTTTCTCATTTAAGATGTTAAAAGACATAATTTGTGTGGTTAAACCACAAATACGTGAATTGCTTCTAAAAATGTGGCTGTATCTTTGCCACCACTCCTCATGAGTATCTCCCAAATGGATTAACTTCACAGAGAATTCCAGTTTTCTTTATAAAAGAGCCCAGGCCCACTTTGAGAAGGTAATTGTGCACAGAGCTTTCCCGTGGCAGGAAGCACCTGCCACATTCTGGTCCCCACAGGACCTGCTGTGATGCTTCTGGATAACTGGAATTATCTCCCATTGTTGCAGTGTAGCATGGTGCTCTACAAATCCCAAGCAAAGTAGGTAGTTGTTAAGGAAATTAAGAACCCTCATTAATCATGAGGCTGGCTATAAATAGGCTGGTGAAGGGTTTCCTTGTTAGATACTCAAACATGTAAATATTTAAGTTGGACATTGTGAACATATTACATGTCCTGATACAGCAGGAGCACCACGCCATCCTTAAACAAAACTTCAGAGAAACACCGACAGCGTTTGTGACAATTCTTTAAAAATAAGAATATTTAGGAGCTGGCAACAGTGCCGTGTTCTACACCATCATCATTGTCTTGCATATTCTTTAATAAAGGTTCAGTTATGTTCTGAGGCTTTAGGACAAGTAGGCATTGAAAATATGAGAATGGTGATTTAAATTTGCAGCAAGAACTGAACTAAAGATCTGTTGAAAAAGAAACTGTAATTTTTGTGATAACTTTCCTGAACAGAAGTATTGTTCATCTTGCTTTTGAGAAATCCATGTGTTTAATCTTCTATTCTCTCTTGGAAGCTACACCCCTTGTTCATTCCATTTAGGAATTTTAAAAAATTAAGCATTTGGGGGATGTTTTGATGCTTCCTCAGATTTCCTAAAGCAAGCTGAGTACAAATTTATTGATTTTTTTATTCTTCTTTGATCCTCCACAGGCTCCCATTTAGCTGCAAATTAGACTTCCTCCGTGCCTCTACTAAATTACTTGTAGAAGTTTAGTTTTTACTTAATGGCTTTAAATGAAGTTTACATAACTCCTTGCTGTGATGTACCAGTCCTTAATTTGCAGCTGTGATTTGTCTTCCAAAACTTTGAAACTACAAATAATTTCAATAAAGATCTCATTTGGATGGCTGCATCACAGCTGCAGAGGAAGCTGTGCTTTGCTGGACACAATGGTTGAAACAAAATTAAACATGCCAGTTTGCTGAAGACAAGCTGCAATACTTGCTCTGATACAAGTGCTAGGCTTGATAAGGGTTAGGGATTAGGGCTACGGGTTTGGGGTTTTTTTTAGATAGTTTTAAACTCCAAAGATACGGGGTAGAGCAGGAACAAGAGAAGATGGGCAATAATGCCCTGTTGTTATTTCTCTTCATAAAATTTTTCTCTTCTTTGCTGTGTCCTTATCACTGTTTTCAAGAAAACACAGTTTTTGATGCACATATTGTCATGCTGTTCCATTGGTTTTTAATAGGCTTAATGCTAAGCTTTACTTTTCCAGTGAATAATTTAAATTCTGGGTTTTTTTCTGTGTTTTATTTTTGAAGTCTGTTGGACTTCATGAATCTTAGTGCAGCATTAAACTGCTAATCAATAAACACTCCAGAACACTGTACTTTGGTTTTAAAACAATCTTTGTTATTGAATGCTTTTAGTTCATCATGCTTTGGGGGCTTTTAAAATACAGACATGTAGACATTATGCACAAATCAGAGCAGTCAAATAGTATTTTGATGATTAATAGCTTTGGTATTCTCTGAGTAGATTTATGGCATTTGCCAAATATTTTAGGAATACCAGTGAACCTTAGCTGTCAGATCCAATTGGATGTCTTTGAAATCAGATATTTTTTCCAATTCATTCTTAATTTCTGTAGAGTTGAAAGTACCAGTTCACTGTAAAAAGTTATTTATTTTGACGAGATAAAGATGTCTGAGAAGACTAGGGAGCCTCCCTTTATGTGACGGCTTTTTGTATTTCATAACATTGAAGAATAAGTTGATTTCAGTTTGTTTTTATTGTCCTAAAGAGAGTATAGTTGTCAGCATCCATATCTTATCACCAGCCAACACAAAGCACATTATTGATATTCCTGTTTGTTGGTGGATACTAGTATGGAAATCCATTTGAATGTTGTATAACTAAATACATGTTTCTAATTAGAAGTACCTTGGCAGGAAACAGTTTTACAAAAACAGAGATGAAAAAGCAAATTCAGGATATTCATAGAGTTCTGTGTTGAAGACCATGTACTTGGGAATCAGAGTTCACTGGGGTGAGGAAGAGGAAGAGAATAAAAGCAGGAGTTTATTCTGCAGACTTGAAAACCAAATAATAAGCCCAGTGGGAGCAAGACAGTGAGTTTCAGCCTTGTTTTTCAAGGAAAAATCTACAGTGATTCTGAGTACGGGAATTCTTGGACCTCAGTGCAAATTTCGGTTTCATCTAATTACAAAGAAAAGGGGGCAAGATGTGTATTTTGTTAACGGAAACAAGAAAGTGTGGTTAGCTATTCTCTCCGAAAGTACTTTTGTGTGGATGCAGGGCGATTATGTGGCTGGTTTTTCCTTTTGCTCTCCCCCTCCTATCCCAAACACAGCAGTGCTCTAGCATTCCTACATCTGTACTCCTTGTCTCATGGGCATTAGTCCTGTTGGCCAGGAAACAGCATTAGCAGATCATGCATTTCTCAAATTTTATGTCAGGTTAGTATATTTACCTTAACATTTTAGGCCTAAATAGCTGGTATTTAAATAGAAGAGTTGGCCTCTTTGGTGAGGATGTTTGCAATTTCCTGACGTAAAATCACTTGCCAGCAAGCCATGGAGCAAGCATCCAGTCAGGAAAGAAGTGTCCTTAACAGAGATCATGTTTAGTTCTGGTGTTTCAAGGCAATAGTCTGAGAATAAATGAATTTGTTCAGCATTATATCCTCAAAACATTAGGACCCACCTACACTGATAAAGGAATTCACTCCAGTGGGACAACGTTTTCCGCCCCTCGATATTATATTCTAAATTTTTTATGGAAAACAACAAGAGCCAATGCAAAAACCAAAAAGGGTTTTTCAGTTTAAACCGTTGTTTGAAACAAACTCAGACATGTGAAATGGACTCTTCTCCTGGTGACTTCGCAGACAAAGACAGCATTGATGTGCCTCAAATGCCAGGAGCAGAATTCGTGCATCTGAGTGCGCTCCAGTGCCACAGCCATAATCGCCTGCTCTGCCTGGCAGTTTGTACAAGCAGCCATTTGTTAGAAAAATAGACTTCATTAGTGATTTTTCAGCTCACAGTGCCTTCTGATAGAACGTGCAGAAGCTGAGCTTCTCTCTCCTGGCTGTAACATTTTGCATTTCACAGGTGGTGACTTGACTGAACAGTGAAAACATCTAATTTTCACTTCTTGTTTGGTTGGTTTCACTTGACATCATTTATTTGGTTTTGGGTTTTTTTTTTCCTGTGTAGGTTTGCATCCAATGGTGTTGCAACATTTTTTTCCTTTTCAGTTAGAAAAAAAATAAAATTGCATAAATTAAACCTTTTTTTTTCCTTTATCCAGATTTATCTTTCCTAGAATAGGTGTGTAAGTTAAAAGTATTATCTTTTGTGAAATGAGGTAAATCTGGGCCTGTAGGAACCACAGGAAATGTGTTCCTCAGTATGGCTGGTGTTGGAATGCTGTATGGAGCCAGGCTCTCCATAGAGTCCTACTATCACTACACTGATTTGAAGAACAGCCCTGTGACACTTTACCTTTAGTGAGTATCTGTGGATAGAACAGATGTGGGAGACCAGCCTGCTGAACAGGTGGGAAGCACGTTCCCCTCCATATTTTATTCCGTTTGTTGCTTTTCAGAGATACAGGGATGTGGTCCTGGGGAAAATTGTCTTTTGGAGGCAGTAAGGGATATTATTAAAGGCTTTCAGTGCCCTGGCTCATGTCACTTTATCTTCTCAAATGGGCAAAAACAGGGTGAAAAAATTCTGCACTTACACAAATACATAACCTCAGATTTGTGATTTTGATCCCCCCCTCCTCTTTTCCTTTGCCTGGAGTCAGGTCTTTCCTGTTGCACAGTATAAGCTTCTCCACAGAGATTAGGCCTTTGAGTTTTTAGTTTTGTAGGAAGGAAAAAGAAAACACTCTGCACAAATATTTTAATTCTGTGTGACACATTAAACTCGAGGAATTGCATTATCCTGGCTGGTTGGTAGCAATGAGCTGTTTTGCCGCCAAATTTATTGAGGTTGAACAGTCTTCTAGCATCAAGTGATGAAAGCTCAGTGAGTTTTGTATGTTCTTGTCTGATGTAGAAGTATTAAAGGGACCTGTACTTATTTATACAGCTCTTCTGAAAATCTCAGAGTGGTTGGTAAGTGCTAAATTAAGTGTGAAGGAGGCAGTTACATAATACCTACATTTTACAAATGGGGCTAATACCAGTTCAGGAAGGTTGGCTGCACTAGACCACGTAGCATCATTAACAGAAGGAGAAATAATGAGTCACAGCCCTGAGTTCCTTGAGCTTATCTCTATGTTATGAGTTTCAGGCACTTCAGTCTGTTTGGTTATAAGAGCAGAGGTTATTAAGTGCACACTGCTTAAATAATTTCATTAACTCTGTTACCTCTGCTAGTTTTCTCACTGTGCTTACAATCTGTGCTTCTATGTCAGTGCATATTAACTTGAGTTGTATTGGGCCAGATTTCTTTTAAATCAGATTATAAAACTGAAATATGAAATTATTATGATCAGGTAATGATATTCAGCACTGAATAGTCCTTAATAAAAACTGTTTGAATTTGAACTTGTACATTTGTTCAATCAATTTTAAGATCCTGGTCTTTTTAAATAGGCAGGCTTTTATCAGAGAGTTATAGGCAAGGACTTAAGAATATTGGATCAGCTCAGAATTGAGTACACCAACATGTTGGCTCGTGCTTTTGACTTGGCTCCAGTCAGAAATGTTCCACTTCACAATCTGTGTCTTTGGTCAGCATTGCCCAACTGCTCACCCATTTCATCAGCACATTGAGCCATTTAAGGGAGTATCTGATTTTGAAATTGGAAAAGAACTGTCTAAGTAAAAATAATGTAATGCCCTTTTCTTTTAAAGGAAGCTGCTATGCAGCAGTACTAATGAATAAATAAATTTTATCTTACCTGCATGGTCTCTCAGAAGCACTGTAGAAGTTAAGATACAGTACAAAACCTCTGTGTTTACCTTTCTTGTTGTTACTTGATTATTCCCAATACTTCAGTGATAACAGTAATAGAGCATTTCATATGCAAAACCCTTGGGGTAGAGATTTGCAAACTTCTGGTGTTTGTTGCCAAGTATATTTTTTACAAAGCAATCTCACCCATTGCTGGGAGTACCAGCCCACACCTGAGTCTGTACCAGTCCTTTTCCATTTTGTGCTGTAGGGCAGCTTTCTACTTAATCGGACTTAAACTTTTCATTTGGTTTTTTCATATGGCTTCTTGGTGTACCACTTGAAGGCACTTGCCTATTTTAATATTAACACTTTGTCAGATAGACTTCGATGAAAGCTTAGGGCTATTACCCATTATTGATCATGGTAATTTAAAATAGATGGTGTAACCTGAAACACTTGCAGAGTTTGGTCAAGTTGGCTAAAGAACATCTTTGCTGGGAGGGGATTTGCATTGCTGTCTGTAGGGAGGTGATTGGTATTTTCATGCCAGGGTCATTTCTGGTGGAGGTTTGGTTGTGCCTTGGTGGGGGGGCAGTATGCAGGCTGGAAACTTGGGAAGAAAATCCCCCTGTGTCTGCAGGGTCAGAGTGGTGCGTTTTGGTACAGACAGATGGAGACCTCTGGGGAACAAGTGTAACAAATACACTGTGGAAAAAGATTCTTGGGGCATCTCAAGTGGGAGATGCACAGTGGGTAGAAAGACGTCCCGAGAGCACCACGGGAGTGGAGACTCCCAAGAGTCATTATTTCCAAAGTAATTTTGTGACTAAGGAGGATTCCATTTCTCTGAGGGTACTTCAACTTGCATCTGAAACATTATTGTTCTCCTTTCATGTTAGATATTCCTCAAATACGCATTTTTAATTTTTTTAATGAAACCAGTTAGTAGTAATGATCAGTTACAATATTTGTTGATGCACTTTTTGGCCTTTTTGTACACCTTTTAATGCTTGCCTCCAATATATTTATTACTTGCATGCCGTGTTTTTTTTGTTTCTGGTTTGGTGCTTAAGCCCTTAGTGTGAGCCCCAGCTAGACTGTAAAATCTCCTTCAGCAGCTTGCTTATGCTTGTGGCATTAACCTTTCTGCAGGGGGTTGTGATGTTTATTTACAAAATTCCAGTTTTCCACTTACAAATAGAATATTATTAAGAGAGTCTTCTTTTTGCCAATTAGGTCAAAGTCCTAAAATTTTAAGACCTAAACCACATGGTTTAGAGCGAACTGATTCACAAACCATAGGTGACTTTACTACAAGAAGAAAGGGTATGTACTTTGGCACTGTATGTATATGGAGCTTTATAAAAATAAGTGAAGCAAAAATTAAGAAAACTGTTATTTTAGAATAATTTAACTCTGGCATATTCTTTTTTGTTATAGTCTAAGGTCATGGATGCATTCTCTGTGCCAAGCAACCAGTTCCCTGTATAAGGAATTAAAGACTTTCTGGCTTCAACAGTGCATGGAAACTTTTCTTTGATATTAACATGGGTGTCTATCTCTTAAGTTGTAGCTGTTCATATTTTGGATTGATTTTTTTCTGTTGATTTAGAAGCAAGTATATAATAACTTGTAAAATGTACATAGTAACTTGAAAGATACTTGAAATAACTTTTGTTAGGCCATAATATGAAATCACAGTTCACTTAGGTCTCCTGAAATTAAGCAAAATATTGGTCCTCTGATCATACACTAGTACAGACATCTGTTTATGCACCTTAACAAGGATTGCAATTAATTTGATGGGCTTTATTGAAGATGCTGTGTTGGTGCATTATATAGTCACAAGAAGTAGAGAAGATTATGAACAACATTAAAAATCTCACAGAAATATCACCAATCATTGCCTTTGGATTTTAAAGTCCATTGCAACTGGATGAAATATTTCTGCTGTTCTTGGTGGGCTTTGGACAAAGTCCTGGCTCTGTCTCTGCTGCAGCAGTACCTTGCCCACTGCTCATTCCTGCTAGGTAGTCTCAGACCTTTACAAAGGACTTGAGCTAAGCTGATCAATTTTTGTGTCAGTCAGCTTTAGTGTCATCTTGCCTATGTCACGTTCAGTTCTGTCACTACGTGCCTGACACTTGATCTTAGTGAACCTACCAAGAGGCAGGGAACTCATGGTGAGAGGGGGTACAAGGAGAGAAAGGGCTCTTTTTCTGATGACATTGCATTTTGTTTTCTAGAAACAGTTTTAGGGAGGATAAAGTTGACAGCAGTTTGACTCTGTGGTTTTTTTTTCCACAAGTCTTTTTATACTTTTTTTTTTCTAATGTCTAGGAGGGGTGAGACATATAAGCTAGAGGGAAGGGTAATGTGTTTCTTGCTAATAGCCTACTCGTGGTTCTGTTCTGAAAATGGAATTTAAAAATGGCACTTTTTTGAGAACACTCTTAAGCTGTCATGAAGGGCACAAGCTGTTGTGAGTGGCACATAGCTCTGCTCGACTGTGGATGAGCACTGAAGCGAGCCAGGCTCTTCCTGCTGTTGGCTCATTTCTCACTTTTGCAGATTTAGTCTTAGCTGCAGGTTCTGCCCACTTCTGGAGCTGTGAAACCTCACTTGTAAGGGCACATGTACACAGCAAGGGCAGAGTTTGCATAACAACAACTGGCCCTGAGCCAAGAAAAGTCCCCAGAGTTGGCTCTGCTGAAACTGCCCACCAACCCTGTCCTGGGCTTGCCAGCTCAACAGGTCATCACAGCAGAATGAGGACAGAACACGATGCTGCCACTTTCAGAATCTTTTTTCAAAACAGAATTACTGCCTACAAGTATATGCTGCAAAATTCTGAAATTGCAGTGGTTTTATTTAATTTTATATTTTAATTTCTTTAATTGATGTTTCTTCTCATTACCTGAAAAGATTAAAAACATAAGTTAATATATCATGTCTTCCTGAAAATGGAAGTGTCTCCTTTTCCTTACTACTACTAGCTCTTTGAAAGATAGAGGTTTTTTCTGTATTTAGGCTGTGAAAAGCTATTAAATTTAAGTTTGTTTAGGAATGTTCTGTGCTTTATGATTGTCTGTTTCTTGCATAGCAAAACCAGCTCCACTAGAAATAAAACCTCTGCCTGAATGGGAAGAATTACAAGCCCCAGTTAGATCTCCTATCACCCGAAGCTTTGCACGAGAGTAAGTTTCTTCGCTTTTCCTCATTCAGATTAGTCATTTTTGTTGGCTAGAGTGTTAATAAATGTGTGTACATCTGTATCATATTTTTAGCTTGTTTGTAGCTTGTAAGTTTCCTTTGGAAGTGTGTGTGTATGTGTGTGTGTGTATCTGTGCATTGAAATAAAGTGTGTCTGTGTGAAATTTTATTTTGTGATATTAAATATAAGGGACCGTGTATAACCAAAACATGTGACACTTTAGTAAACTTGAATGAAAATTTCAGCTCTAATATGCTTATTTTTGTTGCTTACCCGGAGGTTTAAGATATTGGAGATGTATTGTTTGTAAAATAATTCCTGGTAATTAGCTCCTCCAGGTTTCCCGTGTCTCCCAGACCGGATTCAGTTCATAGCACAACTTCCAGCAGTGACTCGCACGACAGTGAAGAGAATTATGTATCCATGAACCCAAATCAGTCCACTGAAGACCCAGTATGTAAAATCTACCTCTTAACTACTCTCTTCCTGTGCAGTCCTTACTTTTAAATCATGCAAAACACAGATCCTTCACTCAACATCACTCCCTTTATACTTCTAGATCAACAGAATGATAAAACATCTTGATAGCAAGGCTGTAATTTTGGTAGGATTTCACTGAAGAAGTTAAGAGCATAAAGAGAATGGTTGATATACATATCAATTATATAAAACAGTTCAAGACAGTACTTTTTTTCTGTCTTTCCTTGGATCTGTCCCCTCTTTGTAACTGCTTGTCCTTGGGCTGTGCACCAGTTCAGTATTATGACATCAAGGGAAATAAACTGTCCTAGGACCTCTGAGACATGCTTAAAAAACTGTATTAAAAGGACGTCTTACAAGAAATGTAGAAAGAACAGGGGGAAAAAAGGATTAATACTTGTTGTATACATTCTATGAAAACTGAACCATGTATATTTTATTAGGCTTCTTTCAAAGAAGATGATAGAAGGAGTCTTTGTGTATTGAGTGTCTGGTTTTTTTCCCCTTTGGGGGAGAATTTTCTCAGATAATGAAGCTTCAGATACTCAGCATGGAGTGCAGCTAGTTAGGAAAAGTTAATCATGCACGCTGTGGTTATTCTTTGGTGAGGGGAAGAAGAGAGAGAAAAAGAAGACCCAATAGCAGTAGTTTTAAGGAAGACAATAGCAGTAGACCTAAGCTTAAACTAAAATGTGGTTTAGAACATGCATAAAGGACTGGAGGAAAACCTGTATCTTGAGCTGAGCTTTTTGTCCAGTATAGAATCATAGAATGGTTTGGATTGAAATGGACCTTGAAGATCATCTTGTTCCAATCTAGTATGCCATGGGCAGGGACACTCCACTAGACCAGGTTGTTCAAAGCCCCACCCAGCCAGTTCAGTGCACTCACATGTTTGGGTTCTTAGTAGGGAATCCAGCAGAATTTTTCATCTTTAAATCATTTATGTAAGACCTTCTTTGGGGAGGGCTTGTCTAGCACCTTTTTTGTTCTGTTTGTGTGTCTGCCTTCTTATATGGCATGTGCTGGCCCATCTCACTGCCCCCGGACTCTCCTCTCGCAATGCTGTTCGCTCCCCTGTCCCCTGCTGCTCTGGATCCCCTCCCAGTCTCCTCCAGTGTCCCTGCCCCCCAGCTCACCACTACTGCCTCTGGATGTCGCGTCCCAGGTCCCCTCGTGCCATTCCCTGCGGGAGCTGGCGGGCTGCAGGCTCCGGAGCTGTGCCTTGTGCCGTGCCTGACAGTGCAGTTGTGCTTCCCAGGGGAAAGGCACGGAGCACGGGGGCGCTGCTGATGTTAAATCTTAGCCCCTCTCTTGCAAGGGCCATTGGTAAGTAATGGGTGATGTCCCGTTTCACAGGCACAAGAAACATCCCATTTTACTCCAGGGATTAACCGCACCCATACCCACAGTTCTCCCTACACAGAATCACAGTTCAACCCGGGCATTTCTGTTGATTCTTAAGGCTGTTCCAGGGGCTTAACTTCCATGCCAAGATGGTAAATTAATGCCCCAGCTCATTAATATCTTCTGTTTGCTTGCACCGGTCCTTCTTTAAGGTTGTTCTACAGATTTCCTTTTGGTTTCATTTGCGTGTATTTAAAGTTTCTGTTTCCTAATGCATATGTTCTGCCTGCCTAGTTTGTTTGAAATAACAGATTATTTTTTGTTTAAAGAGTAACAGCTTTTTAAATTTATGCTGGAAACATGGATACAGAATATGATTTTTGTATGTTTAATATGCAGGAATTTGTTCAGAGAATTTGAGCAACAACAATGAACTTCATATCAGTTGTTTGTGTTTGTCCTTGTTACCACTTAAATGAGTTGGACAATAGAGATATAATGGATAACTTAAATTTAAAAAGCCCAGCCCATTAAGCTTTGACCCACAAAATATTTTATTTCCTAAAGAACCAGAATATTTCCAGATACCTCATGGCCATTGTTTTAAAATCTGACTTTTTGAGAATTTTTATTTGTTCCAACTCTGTCTTGTCTGTATTTCTTCATCCTTTTCTGTCATCAGCTTTGAAGCATCTTGTTTGGACATGCCATACTTCTGTTTTATTTAATAAAATCAGTAATATTCTGCTTTTTCTTTCAAGTTGCTCTCAGCCTTACCCTTCTGTCTTTCCTTCTGCCTTCCTCTTCATTTTTTGCTGACTGCTGCCCTCTGTCTTCCTGTTTTTTCTTTATCTTTTAGAGAAGAGTCCTTCTATTGTACTGTTCCTATAACACCTGTTAAGAGGGAGGGATCAGGCTGGGAGAGGACAGAGGAGGTGAGGTTGTAAAAGTCTGGGCTAATTGAAATTTAGGTATATACAATGCAACTTCAGTTCAGGCAGCCCTACACATATTTTCTGAAGTTTTAATGTTTTTATCTTGTCAATTGAACAATACTCTTTGATTTTCAGCTTAAGCATGCTGACTTTTCAAGGAAATGTAAAAGTTTCATTTGAAGTTTGCCACTATTGTAAAGTAAAAATTTTTGTAGGTATTTAACAACAATTTAAGGAAATAAAAAAGTTTGTGCTTAAATAATGCTAAATTTGAGATATAGCAACTACATTTAAAAAGAACAAAACACACTCTGTTCTTATTTCATGATATGAAGGGGACATTAATTGGAAGGCACAGATGGGTTTGGTGGCAACCTTAACTTTGGGAGTGGGTGGTTTTTGGGTTTTTTCCTCCCATTGGCTTTTGACTCTGCCCCAGTTTTGACATAGAATGTATCCTGTTGCCATGTAGGCTCAATGAAATTTGCATGATTTAAGTGATTGCAAGAGTCTCAGTCATCTCCTTAACCTTTTACATTTTGGCAGTTTATAGTAAACATATTTGATAATGTGGACCACTAGTATGTAGCTGACGTTGTTTATATTATGATTTCAGAATTTGTTTGGAAGCAACAGCCTTGATGGAGGAAGCAGCCCTATGGTAAAACCTAAAGGAGATAAACAAGTGGAATATTTAGATCTGGACCTAGATTCAGGAAAGTCTACCCCACCTCGTAAGGTAAGCAGATGTTCAGCTCTTGCAGCTCTGCCATCAGGAGTTTAAAATTGCCTTCAGCAAGATCATCTTAATGGTCCTTTCTCAAATGGGTGTTGGACCTTTCAGAGAAACCTGTGTTTGTTTTGTATCTGTTTGAGACACCTACTTGCTTTTTTGTTGTTAATTCATTTGAACTTGTTTCTCACTGTTCCCAGAAAAAGAGCAGTGGCTCGGGCAGCAGCGTGGCGGACGAGAGGGTTGATTACGTTGTGGTGGACCAGCAGAAAACGCTGGCCCTGAAGAGCACACGGGAGGCGTGGACTGATGGCAGACAGTCTACGGAGTCTGAGACACCCACGAAAAGCGTGAAGTGAAAACACTGCCTTGTCTTCAAAGAACGGAAAGAAGTGAATTTTGAAGAATCACAGAACCACAACAGCGGTGTTGTTCGGCTGCACAGTACCTGATTCCCCAGGGTGGGAATCAGTTCTTCACCGAATAGGATGGAAGCCGAAGGACACTTAAAATATATCCAAGGAACTTTTAAGATCATGAATTGGCTCTGTGGTGTCTGGAAAAATCACAGCCTGTAAATAACATGTAAAATAATATCACTTAGCTTTCAGAAAACCTTTTGTTCTGTAGTTAACACCTTTGTAGTATTACTATGTTTATGCACTTTTTCAGTTACAATGTTGGTTCAGGTATTCCCAGCTAGTGTACCTTAATGCCTAATTCATCTAGGAGAATTCTTTTTTCCTTACACTACTATTCCTTACAATTTTAGGTTAATTAAGCTACATGTAGATACGGAAATTAATATTTGAACTTCATTTTAACAACTCAAAATTGATTTTGCAGAAATACTTTCACAATTGAATAATCTACTTGAAATGCCAAGAGACGACCGTTAGTTACATACTTGTTTATATTTAACACACCTAAGATTATTTGGAAGTCTGTAGGTTACCTTCCTAACAAAAAAATTGCTGTGAGTTAATAATAATGAACTGTACTGGGTTTAGACGTAAAATCCTGGCTTATATGTTAGTTGTTAGTGGTGGAACTTCTATTGTATTTTATTAATGACAGTGTTCTGTGTTCAATGGGTGAAGATTCTGCCGGGTGGGATCTTACACTTTCAAAGACTGAATAATTAAATGTCAAGTAAGCCTGCAAACCACTGATGGCATGCAGTAATATTGTGATCTCACACTTATTAACAAGAAATAACCTTTATATTATTTACAGAAGGTAGAGTATATAAATCAGGTACGTACCAAGCACTGTTGTGCTAATACACTGATCAGGTTTAGACAATGAGCTTTAGTTTTGTACTGTTTAGAAGTTCTAATGTCAGTTTTCAGTTCAAGATTAATGGGACAGTTTGACATTCACTTTTTGTAGTACTAGCAAAATACTGTGATTTTGAATTAGACATTAATTCAAATGGAAATACTATGTTTTGACACCATAGTGCCCTTCTTATGAGCTCTATTTTACTTTAATCTCCTGCTTGGCCTTATATTTAAATCCCTATGCAACTGATATTTTATAACTCTGTTTTTAAAAATTAGATAATCTACCTAAATGATCCCCTTGTAAACCACTTGTTGCTCTTTCCTGGTACAGGATTTTAAGCTCTGTATACTGTGATCCTTTATTTTACTATGCCAGTTCCAAATAATAATCTGCCTTGGTTTAGAAACATTTTTTGTTATTTGGAAGAAGATAGAGTTCTTTAAATACGTGAATGAGTTACGTGTAGATAGAAAACTTACTAACATTTTTGTTTTATACAAACGCCCTCAAATAAGTGGTTAGTTTCATTTTCCTGCCCAATTGTTTTATTTTGTCCAGATCATTTAAAAGTTGAGCATAAAGCTGCATTGTTTTCTGGCATGTTGGCCTTCGTACTGTGCCTAATCTACCATCGGTTGTTTCTCACCCCTCACAGCCACAATCTACAGTATGTAAATTATCTTATTCTTAACAAAGGTTCTTTTTAAATTAGTAATATTTTGATGCTTTGAATGTTCATTTTAAAAAAGAAACTAAACACAATGCATTTTGAGGTGAATTTTAAATAAATCAAGTTGTTCGGTTTTGATGTGTAAACTCTGTCCTGTGAAGCAGCAAATGGATGTCAGTGTGTCTGGGAAGGTGCCTGGGTACCAACTGCACTTTGTCAGAATTGTGGATTACCTCCAAGTACCTCTCAAAAAACAAATGTACAGCTAGAACAATTTTCAACATGAATCTCTGATTTAAAACCCTGCACCAAGAAGCCAGATAAGGTGAATTCTCAGTCTTTTGGGTGCCAGGAGCAGTGATGTTCCTGAAAGAATCAGTCTCCTAGGCTGGCCTCTTTTGCTGAGCCAGAAGGTTTGCTCTAAGTTTGCTGATATCAGTCCTTGGTTTACAGATTACACTTACTCTTTCTTCCTTTAAAATTTGGCAGGATTCACAACATTAATTGTTACTATGATTGAGAATCCAGTGTTAATTTCTAGGCTTTTTCCCTTTCTTTTGTTAAGGAAAACAGGAGTTTCCATACTGTACAGACAGTGTAAGATTTTCTAAGTAGCAGTCTACATTTCCTTTTTAATTAGATTCCTAAGCAGTTTTCTCCCACATATTCCAGTATTACATTTCCCATACTTCATGTTGTCCACGGTATGTTCAGAATCAGAGGTGTGATATTAACTTGATGATACATCTCATTTTCACCAGTGAAGCTACAGGGGCTTCACAGTGCAGATCTGTCTGAGCTCTTGGATGGTCTAAGGATGTGAATATAAAATTGAAAATGTGACTCCTAAAGTTGTAGGTGGTAGAAAGCAAGTGAAACTGGTATCAGCCCTGTGTCACTTCCAGTAACTAGCTTTGTGAGGACACTGTAGGTGGAGGCAAGCTGGTGGAAACTCCAGTAGATATTGGTGCAGAAGTAGTTTGTCAGTGTTGCTTGTCAAGTGTTCTTTTTTCAAATAGGTAAGTTTTTTCTTGTTTCACTCAGACTATATGTTACCAGCTGCAGATACAGTTTTCATTGCTGTATGTGTCATTATACATTGCAGAGATATATGTGCAATATGTGTTTTACAAATACACAACACCCTGCTCTTAAAAATCAAAAGAAAACTTGGTGCCTTGTGCAATAAATTTGACTTGAGAGGTGATTTGGTATCACTCCATGGTGTGGTCTGAACATTTCATTATCTGGTAAGTACCAATGGCCACACTTTTACACACTGTGACATAATCACTATTACATCATGAAGTGCAGGTGCAAACACAGCTGCTCTGTTCCACTAAAACTTTATAATGTGACATTGAAAAAGGTGAAAATGTGGTCATTAGTCTTTTTTCTTTACTGAGATCTGTATTTATGTAAAATAATAGTAACAATCAGTTCATTTTTGACATTTTGGACATAGTGCCACACTTAGGGAGTATAGACAAACTATAGTATGGCTGTTTTGATTAAGTAATTTTGAATTCATTGCTCCTTGTAGGTAATTAGGGAGTGATGGGCACCTCTGTAGCTTTCACAGTGCAGTAAGAGCCAAGCAAGATTTTTATCACAGTAAAATTTAAGTTTAGCTATTACTGCAGCAGTAAATTTTTATGTGTGTGTGTGTGCATACACACACATATATATGTTGCAGTCTTGCAAAAGTACTTTGGAAACTTAGGAGCCCTCATCAGAACTTCCACTCCCTCCTTAGCTATAGAGCTTTGTGTCATGAAAAGTGAATGGATGTTCATTTGCTCAAGGAGAAGGTAGTGCCATACAATATCAGTGTGCAATTTGGACAGCAATAGTGTCACTTCATCTGTTGAAATATTTCACACCTGTAGCTCTTCAGAAGCTCAGCACTATCCATAGGTGTATTTAAATTTTGAGATTATCCTCCATATTCCCTACATCTGCTCTTGGTCTCTGTGCATTGCACCAAACTGCTTCTTAAAGGTTCCTTTCTTCTTGTTTGTTTTATTACTTGGAGATACTAATATGGCCCATGACCACAAAAAAGGGTGCTTGTCTAGCAGTTAGTGTAGTAAGTGTTCCACAAAAACATTGTGTTGATTGGGTATAGATGAACCAAATTCCAAGCAATGAGGTTTCTGGCTTTTTGCCTTAAATGAACAAACATTTTGAGTTCAGCTCTCAACCTGATATGGTGCAGAGTAAGGAGTAAAAAGAAAAGGTGTTGAGAGGGTTATGAACAATGTCTTTGACATTTTAAGTTTTCCAGTATATGTTTATGGTTCCGCAGCCCTGATGTTAATTTTCAGTACCAAAAGAGGGAGGAGAGCAGGTATTGGATGCATGACCTGTTTAAAGGTTTTTGCCATCGCATCATTAGGTAAAGAGAGCTAGACTGTTCTGGTGCCAGTGGTTTTCTTTCTAAAAGAAAAAAATTAAAAAAAAAAAAAAATCCATGTTTTATTTGAAAGGGATGATCCAAGTTTGCTTCAGCTTTTTTATAAGAAGCAGATTAGCTGAAGTGTACAGTTGTATAATCTGCTGTGCACACACAAAAAATATTTAACTTTAATATGCTAAAATGGAATAGAAAAAATCCTGTACAGTTAGAACATAAAACACCAAGTTGGTAAAATGGAGACTCAAAGTTTTCCTGCAGTTACAAAGCCAGGACTTGTAGTAATCATCATGCTTTGCCCTTGAAAATTCTCCCAGGATCTCTCATCATTGCCAAGCCTTTTCCTGGTAAGTTATATCTGCAGTGAAATGAAAAGAAAATGTGCAACACATTTATTTTCAGAAAGGCCAATCCTAGTAAGATTTTAATAAATGCTGTTCGAGGTCCTGGGTTTAATGTGTGTATGTGGGGCTTGCACAAGGTACCCAGACAGCTTGATTGTTTTAATCAGAAGACCAGAAGAGGAGGACAGTATATATATGCCTTATTCTCCCTGAATTCCTGCCAGACTTTAAAATATGTAAGTTTTCATATTTTATGCACTTTTCAGGGAATATACTTTAGAGGAAGGAATCACTACTTGCTTCTGTGCACTTGTGCTGCTTTTTTTTTACAACTGTAAACTATGCAGACTAGCTGAAATGTTTATGGGTTTTTCATTTCCATTACATGTTAGGGGTGAAGGATGCAGGCCTGGGAGTTTTGGAGGTGCCTCAGACTGGTCTGCTGGTGTACCTCAATTAGAGTCTGGAGTTAACTGCATCAGAACAGTGATTCAACCTCTGCTGAGGTGATCTTCATAGCAATACCTATAAATCATGGTGTGCATATTTAATTATTTTTAAAAAATTAATCACAATTGAACCCCAAATGTTGGAAACAAATGGTTTAGAGTTAAGCTCCCTAATCTCCAGTTAGGCATAGAGCAGCCTTTGGAAAGGCTTTATGTGTAACAGGGTTCAAATTCCCCAGGCACACAAATCCATTTAGGATCTTTTGAGGAGCAGAATTTAATATACAAGGCACCACTGTCCTCTTTAAGCAAGTGAAAGTTCTAAAAACCTTTTCAAAATCTAATTTCTACTCAATTATGTAAATGTAAGTTTAGGAAGTAAATTCTTAAAATATTCCTTATGTTTTAACTATGTTTTTTCCTTCATAAATGAAAGAGGTGATGATCCTCAAGACATTTTTGCCTTTAGCTCTACTCACTGACAGCCCAATATGAGGAAGCACAAAATAGATTTGGCCCTTGCACTTTTTTAAAAAAAGATAAAAAGTAAAAGAGCCACCCAAGACCAAGATTTAGCCTCTGATCCCCTCATATACCATGGGGTACAGCTGCCCCCAGTTCCAGTGCTTGGCTTAGAAGCTGGGACACAAATCCTGTGGCCAGTACCAGGGATGCACCAACAAGCTCTGAAAAGCGTGGTTTGCTTAAAAACAACATCAAGAGTTGAAGCAAAAATTTAGTTTTGGAGAGAGTTGGTGCGTTTGTTTCCTCTGTGTAAAATTTAGGATTGTGAGGCAAGTAAATGCAGTACTCCCCTTGTGAGCTGTGCTGCATCTCACTGTGAATTCTGTTGTCCACCCCAGTTTTTGTAATGGTATCCATGGTCTGTATTTTTTGTACAGCATTTGGTGTACCAGGAGAAGGGCCATCTTTGAAGTCTGGGATCAAGGATCAGAAAACGTTGGCTCCCACCAACCTTTTAAGTTTAGGGATAAATTTCCAATGGATAGTTCTAAGATCTTGAGATTTTCCTTTAGTAGGTGCATTGTGTATAAGGATGGACACTTGAAATTAAGCAAGCAGTTATTTTTCTGTAAATGGGGTGTTGTTCTGCTTTAAAAAAAAACAAAACCCAAAAAATTAAAATGACTTAAAATTATCCATTCTGTGCACGTCAGACTTTTCTCTTACTATTTTTTATCTCCCCTGCATTATAATGATCTGAATAAATGCTGTAATATTTTCTCCAGGACGCTTAGTTCTTTGGTAAAGTCTTACTTTGATTTCCTGTGTCTTTCTGACATGATTTTTCCCCCAACTATTCTCTTTAATTAAAGGAGGGTTGAAAACCAATTATTTTTATAATAGCTACTCTGTTTTTTGTGAGTGAGCAGGAGGGGGTTTTTTTAACGTAGCAAACCTCTGTTGTTATTCAGAATAATCACTACTGCAGAACGGAATTCAGATGATGTATACAAAGCAGTAACTCCAAAGCAGTGACTATAGGCTAATACAAAAGGCATATTCATGTCTAAAACCAAGGGCTCAGGAAATACATGTGGCACTAAACAACCACATTCTACAGCACACATGAGAGCCCACCATTTTTGCAATAAAAGCTGTGTTGGAAGCCCCTCTATGTCCTGTCTATTCTGATACTATAGTTTACAGGAAAGTAGATATTTGTCAATGTTAAGTGTCAAAGTGTTTTTCAAAGTCTTTCATAAGTATTTAAGTATCTAAGCACTATGAGGAAAATTGGCCCAGATCACAACTGAGGAGAAACAAAGCAGCATAAGAAAGGCAAGAAAACCATGAAAATCAGATTAAGATGCCATGGCAGAGGCATCAGTGTATCAAATTTGGGTGTAGATGCAATAGATAGCTGTGTATATGTGGAATCCAACTAGAACTGTTATTTTAAGGGATAAAACTGCCCACACAGTTAAAATAGAAAAGTTAAAGTATTACATCTTGCTTAAAAAAACCCTTTTTCAGATTTATCCCTATCTTTCACTGAAGGTTTATATCCAACTTTTTAAAGTCCCTGTTTGCTCTAAGAATAACAGCAGCAGGAGGAAGTCTCGATGATTTCAAACGTCTTTTCCAACCCAGTTTATTCCATGATTCTGTAAGTCAGGTGGCTTAACTGCTGTGCCAATAGATGGAGGAAGTGATTTTTCCAAAAGAGTCTTTCCTTGCCCTGTCTCCCTCTGGTTGCAGTGCTGTTAAGTGAGGAGTGAACTTCATGAAAGGAAACAGGGCTGGGGCAGCACCTGGTTGATGAGAGGGAGGAGAACATGGAGTTTTGAAAATGGAAGGATCTGTGTGCATAATCTTTTATATTAAAAAGTATTTTACATATTGAAAAATGCATATATTTTTGCCTTTTGGTTGAACCTTTTAAGTCATAGCAGCAAAGAAATAAAATCTAAAAGCATTTTATTCATTCTGGGGGATTTTTTTGTGCGTGCTTACAGAATCTCCGTTCTTTGAGGATTTCTATAATGAGTATCAGCAGTTGACTCCATATGGGGTCATTTTTTTTGCATGAGTAAGTTTTATTGATCAGAGGGCTTGTTTTAAACTGGACAGAAGCAAAGTCTGATATGCTATGTGCATGTCATGTTGCTGTTACCAAATATTCACTAGTTTGTGGTTGGGCACAATTTGAAAGACTTTTGGTCTTTACATGTCACAATTTTTGTAGTCTACTTTTTGAAGGGAGACACACAGCAGGCTTACAAATGTTCATTACTGTTTGTTTAAGCATGGCAGATGAAGGCAGTGCTGTTTATTTTCTATGAAAGATTAATTTTACCAGGATGATTACACTGTAATTTGAACAATCTCAACATCCTCTTCATGGTACTCAAAATTTAAAGAGCACGTGGACGAAATTTATACACCTAGATGTGGTTAACTCTACAACATTTCCATTGCATGAAGGAATCTACTAAAATTAATACATGGTATTGTTTGCATGGGTTGGTTTTTTTTCTGGGGGATGGGTTTTTTTAATAATGAAAATCAATGCGTTGTAGTTATGGTGAAGCTGATGACAGCGACCTTTGTTGATGAGCAGAGGGGTTTGGAGGATTTTTTGTTTGGTTTTTTGGGGGTTTTTTTAACAGATGTAGCATTATTTTGATGGCTTCTTTGACTGTTGAGCCTGTGCGTGTGTGTGTGTACACACCTCTAGCCTGCAGCACTGTTAATCAAAGGCTGGAAGAAAAGTGACAGTGACAGAAGTGATGGCTTTGAAATAAGTCTAATTGTATTTACTTTTGATGGGATAGTCCAGCTCAATATCAGCCTTGTGAGGAACTAGAAAAACTGGCAGTATCTCATCTCACGTGGGTAGTGTCCTACTTTGGCATTGCAAACTAGAAAGAATGACTGCCCCTCTAAGATCTGAACCAAAGGTCTCACCCCTCTCTCACCTTCTTGAACCCGAATGACTGCCATAAGTCTGATGGAGCAACTACTAACGACTGTTTTTCATTCCTTTTGTTTCCCAAATTTTGGGAAGATTTAGTGTTGTTACATGTGCAGCAATGCCTATTAGCATAATTGCTGCAGAGCTAATAGTATAATTTAGAGTTGCTCTTGCTTATGGTGTTTCAATTTCTTGTTTAACAAGGAGCCATCTAAAGAATATTAATTAAAGTTATGATTTCACAACTAAGCAACAAAATTGAAAGACGTGTCGCCCAAGAGATTTGACAAAAATCTGTAATTAAACTGTTCTTTCCTAACTTCATGAGCATGTTCATAATTAGTTGTCTCTACAGTTTGGTACTGGCTGAGGGGGGGATTCCTTGCTTTATTGTGTATTTGACCATATGTAGGTCTTCAGCACATCAGTAACCTCTGTCGTGAACTTCTTTATGCCACTGGTTGCTTTCAATTTAAGGTTTTCATATTTGGGCTCTGTCTGGACTGTTATGATTTTGTGTATTCAGGAACACTGTCATGTTAACTTGGAAAGTCCTCTTTCCTGCTTTGGTTGGGGGTTTTTTGGGAGGTGTGGTTTGGTTTGGTTGTTGTTGGGTGGGTTTTGTTTCAGTTTTGGCTTTCTGGTTGTTTTTTTTTTTTTGCATAGTCTTGTGCTCTGCTTTCAGGACTTCAGAAAATTCAAACAGAAATTTAAAGCCTTTTGTCTTTTAACTTTTGGCAATTTTTTCCCCCCCACAATTATTTTGCCTGTTGAAGTAGAGATGAATGTTCACCTTTTCTGATACCAAGCACACAAATATCTCAACACCTCCACCTCCTGGCATGGTGCTGTTTTATTTTGCTGGATGGCCAAGGATCCATGAGATTTGGACAGAGGTTGTACTTTTCTTCCCTCTCCATCAAACCAGATCCTACCTGTCGATTTTAGGCTGATTGTAAGAGATAGTGTCGAAGGTGCTGAAACATCCTCACCACTCTTCCCAAATACCTGACTTCTCCCCGAGGGCGTTCTACCCCATTTTCCTTCACCAGTGATTCTCCGTGTGTGGTTTTGTTTGTGTGTTTTGCAGGAGAGGCAAAAGAATGAAAAATGGGAAAGGAGGGATTGTAGCCCCCTTCCCAGCCTAACCTACACTCCTCACCACACAGAGAGCACTGCATTATCTGGAGCAGCTCTGGGAGAGGGGGCAGAGGCACAGTAGGTGGACACAAGACTATGCTGGAAAAGTATAGGTGGCTAAAATAACACAGTTAAGTATAATTTGCTGCTGCATGCATTTTAAAAGTTCAAGTTGTGTCTCTGAATGGAGAGAAGTACATTTAGCAAAGCTCAGGGACTGAGTTTTCATCTGTGATAAGAGATGACAACGAGGAGTGGGAAAATATGTCAGTAAATTTGTGATTAGTTGAGAAATCCTATTCTAGGAAAATTGAGATTTTTCTGGGAATTTATTCTTCAGAGTAGGTCTGGCAGAAACAAAGTGACACAATCTTTTGGAAATGTCAAAGCTAATAATTTTAACTTCAAAAAAGTATTAAAGGATGTCTGTAATAAAAGACAATGGAATGAAGGTTGTAATAATCATAATGAAGATGGTCTGTTTTGCTGCTACATTCCAGGTTACAATGGTTTCTCAGGATGTGGAAGATGCAGCTTCACAAACCTGTGGAGTGCACTCAGTGGCTGCATCTACACTGACAGCACTTGCAAATAGTGCTGGAATACCTACAGGTGTGACAGATCTGCAGGAGAAGATGTGCAGAGCAATTTGGATGATGTGGAGAACCTGGCAGTTCACACTGTAAAACAGTCAGGGGACTTCTGCTTCTGACTACGTCAGGTCTGGCCCTTTGGACAGCCTCTGTTAGCACCTGGAGTGCAATAGCAGTGCTCTCAAGCAGACTTTGCCGTTCAGTTCCATCCCATTCCGTGCACTCCGGGGCTCTGGGATGCACACTCTGGTAGAAGGTACCTGGCAAGTTATCAGTGAGGAGGTGCACTCCTCCCATGAGCAAAGGCAGTGCAGGTGTAGATTTGCTCAATCACATCCTAAAACAGGGGGCTGCGGCCCACGATGCTTCAAGCTGGGAGCAGACACTGTTGTTGAGTTCAGGTGGTTACAAAACTGTACTTCTGTACCTAAAAATTTGGTCTTGCTCCATCAACCTGAGCAAGTGAGCACAGGGGACTTGAGAGGGTGGCTCTGTGACACCCTTTTCGTGAACGTGCAGGTCCCTCTGCCCAGAACTCATGGAGAGATGAGGAACCCATGCAGCAATCTGAACTTACTGTACAGCACATTGCTGTCACCTGCTTTAATTACCCACCCCTGCTGCTCCCACCTGGAGGTGCCGGAGCCATGAGGCAGCACAGGTCTGGCTGCTGCTGGGCTCCAGCCAGAGCATGGCTTCGAGTGATTCCGGAGCCTTTCCTGGAGGGCTGTGGAAGATGGTGAAGAGCCCTGAGGGGAACCCGTGTGAGGAGTGGCTGAGGTCACCGGGTCTGTTCGGCCCTCAGGAGAAGAGGAAACTGAGGGGAGACCCCATTGCAGTTACAGCTTCCTGTTGAGGGGAAGAGGAGGGGCAGGCACTGAGTTCTTCGCTTTCCCGACCAGTGACAGGACCTGGGGGAAGGGCGTGAAGTTGTGCTGGGGAAGTTTAGGTTGGATATCAGGAAAATGTTCTTCACTCAGAGGGTGGCTGAGCACTGGAACAGGCTCCCCAGGGAAGTGGTCACAGGACCGAGCTCAAGAAGTGTTTGGACGATGCTGTCAGGCACAGGGTGTGACTCCTGGGGATGTCCTGTGCAAGGCCAGCAGTTGGACTCGATGATCCATGTGAGTCCCTTCCAACTCAGGATATGCTGAGAATTTACGCAGGGTATCAAACCTGATGCCTGCCCGGACTTGAGCTGATCTCTCCAGTACGGCCCTAAGTGACGGGGAGGCGAGGACCCCGCAGTTACAGAGACGCCTTCCGCTCCCTGCCCACCTCGGCAGCCCCCGCAGGCTCGGTGGGATCCCGGCGGATCCCAGAGCGCTCCTTCCCGGCAGCGCCCCCACCGGCGGCGGCGCGCGCTGCTCGCCCTCCGCGCGAGCCCCCGCCGCGCGAGGCGGGGGAAGTCTCGCGAGCGCGG
>WEKY01032253.1:88936-100513 GCA_013390045.1 Picathartes gymnocephalus
GGACGAGCCGCCCGCGCCGCCGCTGCCACCGGGCGCCAACACCGGCGAGGTCGCGGGGACGGGGCCGCCCTGCGCCGCCGGCCTGGCCGGGGGCGACATCAAGATGGAGGTGAGTCGGCTTGGCCCCGCGGGGCCCCCTCGCTCCCCCGGCGGCAGGTGGGACACCCCGGGCCGCGGGGGGCTGCGGGAGACAATGGAGGAGCGGCCGCGGGGCCGCACCTGGCAAAGCCGGGCCGCGCTCCGGCTCCGCCGCCCTCCCTTCTGCCCTCCCTCCCTCTGGGAGCGTGGTGGGAGTGTCTGGGGGGGTCCTATCACTCCGCGCCCCCTCCCCGCCGCGTAGGGGAACCGGGAGTCGCGCTCTTCCTGCCGCCGGGGCACGGAGAAGGAGGCGCTGCGGCCGGGTCACGCCGCTAATTTGTTTTCCAAACGGGGTGGCGGGAGCTCCCTGCGCACCCGCAGGCTTTCCCTCTGCTCCTGCCTCCCCCAGACCCTGCCCAGCCTTTGCGCTTCCTGCTCCAGCGGCGAGCCAGCCCGGCGTCTGAAAAGTACGAGTGATGTTTGTCTGCTGAAGTGCTTCAAAACTTTTTTTTTTCTTTTTTTAATGCGGGGGGCGGAAGACGGTGTGAAGGTTGTTGGAGGGATTGTTTTTGCAACAGGTGCGTATGTTCCAGAAATTTCAAGGGGTTGGAAGTGACTGCCTGGAGATGCTAATTCTACCGCAGCATTGTTTCTTTAATGATGGCAGGAAACTGGTCGGTCCTGCTTTCAGCGCTGGGTGTTTTGTACTCTGAGTCACGCTGGGCTGTCCAACCTACTTGGTCTAAATAAATGTACAAATGCCATGTTTTTCGGATGAACAAGTAGCCAAAGCACTGTGGGAAATAAATCTTGCTCGAACCTGCAGAAATAGGGCAATTCCGGGCTGGGGTTTAACGTGTGGAGGCTGAGAAACGCGTGCTCTCGAGGCGCCCGTGTGCGAGGGATCTCTGTGCTGCCAAGTCAGTTCCTTTTTTACCTTGGGAAGGGATTTCCCGGCATACAGTGAAGTTTGACTTGGAATGCCTCGGTGTCGTGAATATCTGAAAGACTGCTTTCCCTGGTCTCCAGCTAAATTGCAGGGTTTTGTCATCTGTGCAGCAGATGATGAGCTCGGGTGGCCGGGCTGCTCCGCTGCTGTGCTTTCCAGGTTACGCGTTGCGGGAGAAAGGGAATTGCGAACAGAAGTTCGAACGGTCCCTGCTTGTGCTCACTGGGTGTTGGCTCAGTCCAGTAAGGGATGAGTAAGAGGATTTGGTTATGACTTCAGAAGAGCTTTAGCCGTAACTACTTACGCTGAATTCTTTGTATTTTGACTAGTGAATGAAACATTTGTGTTAGGATTTTTCTGTTTCCACATGCCTCACCTGCCAGAGGTTTGCGAGGAAATACCCACTGACAAACATCCTGTTTCTTGCCAGCCTTTGTTTCATTTGTTTCTTACTTTTCGTGTTCCTTTGTTCTGTATTGGACAGTAAAGATTGAATTTGGCTCTATTCTTACTTGGATCAGTTAAACAGATGGTTAATAAACACTTGAAAGCATCTAATTTGTTTCATTTTCTCAGTATTTCAAGAGTTATTTTTAACATGTTACCTTAGCATTGTTTATCAGGGAAGGATCATCTCAGCACTTTTAGTTTTAACAACAGAAGATGAAAATGCTTGTGGGAGATGATGTGAAAAGAGTTCATCTAATGATAGAAAAGGATAAAAAAGCCCTGATCTGAAAGAGTAATTGAAGGCAATATGTTAAGGATTTGGCAGGAAGGGAATGAGGGAGGACTGCCCTCTCCCAGCCAACTGGTTTCTCTGTTGTTGGTAGTACCATGGGTGATAAACATTACTTTATTTAGTAAACGATATAGGGGAAAAATACAGTTTCCTAAATTCCTTCTCAGCTTTCATGACAAAACTGCAGCCTGGATTCTTGTTTAGATTTGTTCCTTTGATGCAGAGTGATGAGGGATTGGATTAATGTGGCAAAAGCCTTGAAATTACCCTTGCTTCAGGCCTGGAGCTGGTGCTGTCGCAGTCTGCTCCAGAACCAGCTTCAGGAGGGGTTGGCTCAGCACCATAGAAGTGGCACGCTGAGCTCCTGGACCACAGCTGTCTCCCTCATTCACGTTGATGTGATGCTTTAATGATGGAGCTAAATCAGATTACAGAGACCCAGCTCTGTCCCTCACCCCACAGCAGGGATCTTTGATCCATCTCCAGTTAATTGTATAGGAAATAATAGAGGGCTGACTACTGTCTATCCACATCAGGTGCCACAGCCAGCTTTTACTGCTTTGATACAATGTGAACAAGCTTATTCTCCTTTACATGGGTATCCTCCCTTTTTCAGAAGTATTTCTTTTTAATTCTTTTTCATCTCAGGAGTCTTTTGATGATGCTTCTCTGGCGAAACAAAAAGAAATCCAGGAAACAGATCCTACATATGAAGAGAAAATGGTATGTAATATTTGGGATTATGTACAGCTATTCAGTACTTATGCACTTACTTAAAATAGATTTTAGTTTTCTGTTTGCTTGTTTGAAATAACTGGATTTATAAAGATTTGTCTAGGTATTAAAAAATATTTAAATAACTTGAAACAAAAAAATATCCAGAAGAACGGTCCTTGGACCGTTCTCCTTTCCATCATTTTAAAGTTCCCTGTAGAGCAGTCCATCCTACAGGCAAAGGGGATTGTAAAGAGTTGAGCATTCAACTTCTCAGTCAGAAATGGAGAGATTCTCTGGGAATCTCTTTGTGAAGCTTTAGTTAGAGTCCTCACGTTTTAAAGATGGGTGGTGATTCTGTGCTTCACAGGTTAGAGAGGAGAAAATTCGCTTTTTTTTGTATAATACGGGGTCTTTTTCGTTTTTATAATGCAAGAGATGGAGTTACCCAGTCCTCACCATCTCATCGCAATTTCTTTGTTGCTCCCTGTTTGCCTTTCTTCCTGTTTGTAATTCCAATGTCTGTGACTCCATGTGGAATTTCTTCATAGGAAAGTGAAACTGATTCTTATGATTTGCTGCTTCCTGTGTTATTTCTTCTTGCCACTGAAAATAACCCAGTCATCTTCTGCATATTTCTTTGTGCTGCTTTCTGGCACACTGAAGGAAGTGAACTTGGAATTGTCTCCTTTACTCTCTAGACAGACACAATAACAAGGGCAATTGTGTTTTAGAGAGGCACTGGAAAAGAAAATGGGAAGAGTGTCTCTGTTGGTAGAAGGACAGCTCAGGGTATAGCCTGTTCTTTTCTGTGTCCTGTCTAAAAGACACAGATAATGTTTGTTAGTCCCTTAAAAGAACATCCTCAAGTGCAGTGAAAGCAAATGTGGGGATGTTTGTGCAAGGCCTAAACTTGCGGAAGATTCCTCCCTAAAATTTTAGAATGAGGAGCCTTCTGCAATGCAGTCTGCATCTCTTCTACTTCTATTTTGTACAGCCAGTAAAAAAAAAGAACTTAAAACTATGGGTCAGCAATTTGGATAGTAGTGAGATCTTACCTAGTTTAAACCTCAGAAACTCTTACAAAATAAACAAACAAATCCTATGAAGAATAGACAGGAAAACTTAAATTTAGCGGCTGTGGATTGTGGCTGTGTCATTCAAGCTTAAAATACTTCTAGAGTGAGTCTGAGTCCTCTGTGGTACATCAAGGTCTCTTTTGTGGTCTCTTTTTTCTCTAACACTTTGTCTTCCTGTCTCTTACATAGTGCAGGATCTGCTCACACTAAGAAGGAAAACACTCATAGAGTTGACATTGCTCTTGCAGAAGCCTAGAACATATGTTCCTTTTTACTAAGAAAACTGACTTCCTGTAGCTGTACTGCAAGTTGCTAAATACCAGGTTATGCTGTGGCAGCTGGCAGAATGTTAGAGTGGTTACTGTTAGCCTTGGAGCTGTTTTTGGCTTGTTTGTCTGTTCAAAGTTTTGGTGTGGCTTTTGCAAGGTGTGTTAATTTCAAATGGAACCTGTCTCAAAGAAGCTGAACCTTTCAGATACTTATATTGTCTGCTGTAATCTTTCTTGCACAGCAGAAACAGCAACTCCTATCAAAGGGGGCAGCCTGATGAGTTAGGCTGAGCATATCTAAGGTCTCTGCTACGGAAATAGATGTTCTGGCTTGTGGCTATGAGCTGCTCTGCCCTCGCTGCCCCCTTTGGTGCCAGCTCTGTTGCTTGCTTATCTGACAGCCCAGGGAGGTGCTGTATCTCGCTGAGCAGGCAGGTCACCAGTGCAGTAGGGAGCAGTCATTGCCAGTTTGGTGAGAGATGAATGAGCACAATGAAATGTACTGTGTGTGATATGTGTGGGGACATTTCTGGGAGTGGGACGATCACTTTGATAGGAGAAAGTTGTTAAGGGGCTATGGCGTTATCGAATGAGACTTGAGCAATCTTTGTGCCAAAGTCAGATTTCAGTCTTGGCACAGGTCTGTCTCACAGCTTTGATCTTGCTGCGCAGCCAAGATGAGCCTTGGCCCCAAAAAAGAGTATTGAATCTGTCAGCAGAAGGTATATTGATGTTACATCTCTTCTTTGGTGTTGTAGTGATGTGCATAAAGTAACGTGAATCTATTTTTAAAAAGCATTTGTTTGCTTTTTATTTTGAATGAATACATACTGGAATGTCTCACACTTGTTCCATTTAATTTTCCCTTGTCACCAGCAAACAGACAGAGCAAACAGATTTGAGTATCTGTTGAAGCAGACTGAGCTCTTTGCTCATTTCATTCAGCCTGCTGCTCAGAAAACTCCTACTTCACCTTTAAAAATGAAACCTGGACGTCCACGAATAAAGAAGGATGAGAAACAGAATTTACTGTCAGCTGGCGAGTGAGTGATGACACATAGGCCAACTTGTACTATAAATAAGATTTTATTGTACTTTAAAAGTGGAAGTTAAACTTACTCAGCTTTTGTCCTGTGTCAGTGTGGGTGCCTTTTTTTTTCAACTGCCCACCTATAAGTTGAGGGTTGCTTAGGAAATCAAGGAGTTACAAGAGATTTGTGTTGATGCTAAAGCTTTTCAGCATGGAGAAAAGTGGGGGCAGAAGAGTAAAGCAGTCATGGCTCTAAATTCTAAGAGCTCATGGAGAACACCACTATGCAACACCTTGCAGCCAGCTTGGTAATTTTAAGTCCAGAAATTTGGATTGACTTCATTGCAGCTTGTGTGGCTGCAGTGTTTGGCAGGTGCAGCAGACCTTAAATGCAGTCTTGTTCCCTGTCACATAGTTAAAGGCCAGTACTGATGCACACATTGATCCCTTCCCAGTCACTTTAAGCTGATATTTGAGCCTGCTGAATATGAATTCTAATGAAGAATCCTGCTAGAAATTTCTTCGGGTGTTTGCATTCTGTATTGCAATATATACATTAATATACATCAGATTTTATTTCACAGCAACTTGATGTCTTTTCAGTTTATCCAGAAACTTACTACTTTCTTGGACTTTTCCAGCTATCGGCACCGTAGAACAGAGCAGGAAGAGGATGAGGAGCTGTTAACAGAAAGCTCCAAGACAACGAATGTCTGCACTCGATTTGAAGAATCTCCATCATGTGTGTTTCCTTCCTTTTATCTTTTGCCCCTGTTCTTTTTCTTCAAAATGTTGAAAATGAGCTTGATTTGCTTACTTTCTAAGGATAATGAAATAATTTGGTGGGATAGGAGAGGGAGGAAAAAAATCCAGCACTGATCTAATGGTACAAAATGTATTATTGAGGAACTGCTTATTTTCAGTTAGGCTAGAAAGATGGTCCAGTGAGTCTTGTCCCTTAGAAACCCAGTTGATATATTTCAGTTATTAGGAAAGAACTTTTAAGTCCATCATCTTACCGTTTTTACATGTGTTTTTACTATATTCTGATATAGTTTAAAACACCTAACAGCTTCTAGTTAGTTCAGTGGAATTCAGTATTCTGTTGTTTTAATGTTTGACTGTGTTCTGATTTGCACAGTAGTGATACAGTTAGAATTTCCATGTGCTTTGGGCTCTTGCAGAAAAAAAAGCTGTTGCAGCAGCTTGCAGAAACAAAATGAACATGTTGCTCTCTCCACTCTGCATTGTCCTTGAATTTATTACATGAACTTATTAATTGATTTTGTTGTGTATCTTTGGTAATCACTGTCAGTTAGCAGCCAACAGGTGGTGGAATTATTTCCTAAATTTTTGTATGTCTTCTAGTCTATTCTTTGGTGTCTTTTAGATGTAAAATGGGGAAAGCTGCGTGATTACCAGATCCGAGGACTGAACTGGCTCATTTCTCTGTATGAAAATGGCATCAATGGCATCCTGGCAGATGAAATGGTATGCACAGAGCCCGTGTTTAGGATCACTTAAGAACACATGCAATACAATGCCATTTTAGTCTAGTTGTGTGTATACATGCGGGAGTTTTAATACTACAAAATACAATATATAATTTGCGAAATCTCATTTTTCTAGTGTGTTTAAAGTCGCTGATTTTAAAAGTGTCAAAGATAGTTTAATTTAAATAAATTGTGCAGGCAGGTTTCAAAAGTAGACATATGAAAAGGGAACCTGTCAACCTTTAGGAACATGAAGATAGTGGAGGGGAGTTGTTCCGCAGAGTGACATGTCCTCTGTTTTCTTTCTCTGTAAATTGCAGGTGTTTTGTTATGGTGTTCTCCAGCTGCCCTTGTGAGGAGAGTGTCATATATGAAAAGAGCAACAAATGTGGAAACACTTCCTGTTGTTAGGGCCACATGTAGATACCAGGATATGAGTGTCCTATATGGCCTGATCTCCACAGAACAGCTACAGCAGTGGGCATTTTCTGGGAAAAACAGTGCAAAGATAGATGTAGCTAGAGAGCTGTGTTAAAATTTTTCATGCACCATCACCATGGGCATTTCAATTGGCACTGGCCACAGTAGCTTTTGCTTCTGTTTTTATTCTTTTCCCCCAAAAGACAAAGGATGAATGCAGAAGAAATTGTACTAGTTTCAAAGGCAGATGTTTTTGTCCCCCAAATAATTTTAGATGTATCTCTTTTTCATAAGGAGTAGAAAAGAAGAAACAAAAATCTAAAATCTAATTAATTTCAGTGTGTTGAATTTCCCATACCTTGTAATTTCTGCATAATTAAAATTCAAGATAAGTTAGAGACAAATGAGTTTAAATTACTGTTTAGTAACATGCTTCACTTTAAATACATCAAGGATTTTTTTAAACATACATGCTTATGAATAGAGGAATTTTTTTTGGCTAAGTGGAGCAGTCTTGTTTTAACGGGAACACCTGGGAAGCTTTATTAGTCCTTGGATTTCTGGTATCCAAAATCCATCTTGTGCTGAGAGATTAAATATTACTATTAAATATTTTTTGGTTTGTTCTTAGTTATTAATCATTTTGAAGTTATTAATGCTTTTCACAGAGCTCGTGAACACTTTTCCACATCTTGTACCAGGTGGATTTTGGTTATTTTGAAGACAAAGACTCAAACTTTAGAACCAAAAAATACTTGTGCTGATGGTATTTGGGATTTTTAATTCCCATGCATTTGAATAATAATATTTTTGGATTACTTAAATTATAGGAATGATCTGGTTTTTCAGGTCTTCCTCGGTTTTGTTTTAGTTAAAATTACATATTGAAGATACCGTGTTTTACCAGACACTCAGTGTTTGTCTTCTTTGACATAGGCAGTTTTTAACACTTGTTTGGCTCTCTCCTCATAGGAACTGATGTAATTTCTGGTCTGTGGAAGCCTCCTTTTAAAAATTATTAAGAACTTATTTACTGTTATAAAGCATTAATAATATAATACTGATAATATATAATTTTATGGTGACAGTGTTACTAATATTAATGCTTAATTAATTGAATAAATGAAAAATTCCTAAGGGTTCTTAATTTATTCATTTTATTTCAAGTTTAAGAGAGTACCTAAGTCCAGTTTGTAAAGTTAGACCTCTAAATAACCTGAGTACCATAGTCTACAAAATAAAGCTTTAGGAAATCATGTTTCCTTGTACTTTTAACGAGGTGTCTTACTTGAAAGGTAAGGCAAAATTCTAACTTCATCATCCAAGGTTTCAAAATTATCCTCTTGCTACTTTATTTTAGTGAAATGGGGGAAGCCGTGCAAGCTTTTCCTAACCAAGACTTTGATACGCTTTTTGTATCTCCCTCTTTCGTTCAGGCTGCTGTGCCTTCCGTGCTGTACTTGGAGCTCACTCTTGGGTTTTCTTAAAGGTGTTTTCTGAGAGATTTTCTTTTCTCTAGCAGATTAATGTGTCTTACAGGGTCTTGGGAAGACACTGCAAACAATTTCTCTTCTTGGCTATATGAAACACTACAGAAACATTCCTGGACCTCACATGGTGTTAGTTCCTAAGTCCACTCTGCAGAACTGGATGAATGAATTCAAGAGATGGGTACCAACACTTCGAGCAGTTTGTTTGATCGGTGACAAAGACCAGCGAGTAAGTTTGGATATGGTGGTTTTTCCTGTGTATTGCTGTGTAAATCCAGCATGTGATCTTGCTGTCCTTTCCCTTTCCTTGCCTGGGAAGGATATTGCTTGGATTTGTAGTGGTTTAAGACCTCCAGTGCTGCCTACCTGGGATATAACCAGCTTAGAATTCATGTGTGCATTGCCCAGCAATCGTTTCATCACTATATGTTCATCAATTTCTTGTTCAAAGATTTGCTGTCTCCTTTTATGAAGGCAGGGCACTGTAGATCAACAAAACCTCATGAGACTTAAAATAGGAAAATTGTATCAGTGCTACTGTGTTCCTTTTGCTTTAAATTTGACAAAGCCTCAGTAACTAGCTGTCACCTTGTTATCTAGGCTGCCTTTGTGAGAGATGTGTTGTTGCCTGGAGAATGGGATGTCTGTGTAACATCATATGAAATGCTTATCAAAGAGAAGTCAGTATTCAAGAAGTTCAACTGGAGATACCTTGTTATAGATGAGGCCCACAGGATTAAAAATGAAAAATCAAAGGTAATTTTACACTGAGAGAGAGATTTGTGTGGGTTATTTGGTGGTCGTGTGGGGACTAGTAACGTTTTGTATTTGCTCATGTCTCAATGTCCTTCAGTTATCAGAAATTGTGAGGGAATTCAAGACTACCAACCGGCTGCTATTAACTGGAACTCCACTTCAGAACAACTTGCATGAGCTCTGGGCACTTCTCAACTTTCTTTTGCCAGATGTCTTTAACTCAGCTGAAGTAAGTCTTCATTTCTGTTAATCAAATTATTTTTCTAGTTTTCCAGATTTGAAAATAGACCTGGATATGTATAGTTAGGGGTGTCAGTTACACATAAATGATGGATTGACAGTTAGAAATGTTTGTTTTATAGAACTTTTCACAAAATAGGCCAAATAGGGTAATTTGTTCTTTTACTTACTGGCTATATAATAGTTGTATTTATTCACCTTTGTGATGCCACTGCACCTTGAAAGGAAGCCTCTTACAAACCAATGATTTTGTTGATACAGGATTTTGATTCGTGGTTTGATACGAACAACTGTCTAGGGGATCAAAAACTGGTGGAGCGCCTTCATATGGTGAGTCCTTCTGCCTTTTGTACAAGTGTTGTGTTTACCAAAGTTAAATCCTAAACAATTCTTCTAATGCTTCTTATAATAGACTATTAGGATAAGAGAGATTATTCCACAAATTTTCAGTCAAGTAAAATTAATTCAACGGATACAACCATATGAAAGATGACTTTGACCAAATCTTTTGAGTCTTTCAAAGAAAGCACGTGTATATTCCCTGTATAGCAAATAATCTCTCCATATAGGTTACTTTCTCAGATTGTCTAATAATAAGTCCAGTGTTTGTGATGGAGAATATCTGCTCTGTGTTTTGTTTATTGACCTGATCAGTGTTTCAGTTTCCAAAACGCATTTAATGATGAACCTCTTTCAGGTGCTACGACCATTCCTTCTCCGTCGCATCAAGGCTGATGTGGAGAAAAGTTTGCCTCCGAAGAAGGAAGTTAAAATTTATGTGGGTCTCAGCAAAATGCAGCGAGAATGGTAATTAATGCACGTGCTTGACTGGGCTGTGGTTAAGGCTCAGAAGGAATGTGCTGTGACTTGAAGGTTGTGTGGATCTTAATTTATTCTCTCTGGTGTACTCCCAGTTTATACCTATTTCTTTGTGACACTTCTATGATGACAGAACCATGCATGTCAGGGAGATTTACCTGATGAAATTAGGGGGAGGGTGAGCTTTTGACTATTTATTGCTTGAAGACAGACCAACTTCATTTCAGAGTGAACAGAATGTTTTTTCCCTTCTTTGCTGTAGGTATACCCGAATCCTGATGAAGGACATAGATATCCTGAACTCAGCTGGGAAGCTGGACAAGATGAGATTGTTGAACATCCTGATGCAGCTGCGGAAATGCTGCAATCACCCTTACCTCTTTGATGGAGCAGAGCCTGGCCCACCTTACACAACAGACATGCATTTGGTCACCAACAGTGGCAAAATGGTAGTTCTGGACAAATTGCTACCTAAGTTGAAAGAACAAGGTATGCGTCTCCTTTCTGGGGTTTTGAGAGTTTTTTGGTTCAGTGATGTTTCTATGTATCCTGAGCAAAAACCAGCAGACTTTAGCCAGGATTATTGTTGGTTTCTGGTATTATACCAGCTTGGATCAATAGTCCATTATGGCTTTTTGTGCTCAAGTGTTTTGATTTCTTTTTTTGTTTTTTTCCTTTTTTTCATCCCAGCTGAGTTGAGACCACAGAAATGTCATTTGACTGGGGCTTTAGCTTTCCTGTCTTAGTCTTATTAGCTATTTTAAATATAATTGTGTAGTATTTTAGCCACACCTTTGATTTGCCATGACGGACCATTTGACTTGCATGACTCAGAGTCCTCATGCAAGGTTAAAGTCAAATCCTTTGTGAAATGTTGGTCTTTCTTGCTGGATTTGATTTTGAACAGCACCTGAGGTTTTTCTGTGTATTCTATAAACACTCAGACATGGGGGACATCTTGAGTTGTTTTAAAGTTATTTGATAGTAGGGATAAAGCTTTGAAATGGATTACTGTAAAACTCACCTGCCACAGAGTTTCTGACTCTGAAATAAATTTTTAACTCATTACTTTTTTTTTGAGTATGCTTACTGAAGTAACTTTGCTAAAGGAGTTGGAGGTAAGTTTGTGAGTGGGGACACTGCAGAAAAACAAAACCACATTCAAACCTCAGCCTTCAGTAGTATAAAAGTAACCCGTACTTTGTATCTAGGTATCATCCAAGCAGCTGTGGCCGTATAACTCAAGACTAAAATCCAAACAATTCAGTGGTTACTGTGCTTTTTTTGATCTTGGTTTCTTCCTGCTATCAGGCTTATTGATGAGGCATTGTAATTAATACTGGCCTGATCTCAAATCAAATTATCATCTTAAACCAAAGAGTTCACTATTAACCCTGGAGTCCAAAGGACAAAAGGAAGTAGAAACTTTGTTATATCCTGTGTTTTACTTAAATTTCTCCAGTAGACTGGAAATGGTTGTGTATGTATGTGACCACTT
>WEKY01032253.1:100596-114450 GCA_013390045.1 Picathartes gymnocephalus
TTTTCTTTTTTTTTTTTTTTTTTAAAGTTGTTCTTGGCAGGTAAGTAAACTGACAAGTCTTTAAGAAGAATTCGCTTTATTTCTAGAGATCTTAAATCCAAAACAAACAAATAATTCAAAATTTTATTCTTTATACTTGATGACGTTTTTATATTTAGGTTACTGTCTTACTCTGCTGAGTCTGGGAACATTTTGTTAAGGAGTACAACACAAAACGAAAGGGAAAAGGCAGCCATTAACTAGGCAGTGACATATCAGAGTAAGACAATCATGTCCCCTGGCATGGACGTGCTGTGACAGCAGCAGCTGCAGCCCTGCATTGTAGTTTGGGGTCTGAAATTGGAACTACTTCTTATTACATGGAACTGTTCTCTTTCCTTGTCTGGTAGTGCAGACTTGCAGAGTCTGTTAAATCTTATGTTTTGGTGAAAGCATAAGAAACCTTTTTACCCAAACAGGCTCCAGGGTTCTAATCTTCAGTCAGATGACAAGAGTCCTAGATATCTTGGAAGATTACTGTATGTGGAGGAATTATGAATATTGCAGACTGGATGGACAAACCCCTCACAATGAACGACAGGTATTTACAATTTTAAGGATTGCATTTAAGTAAAAATACTACTTGTAAAACATTTTGTTTAACTGATACGTTCTTTTCATTTATTTAGGCTTCCATTAATGCATTCAATGATCCTGACAGCTCAAAATTTGTGTTCATGTTGAGTACACGAGCAGGAGGTCTTGGAATCAATCTGGCTACTGCTGATGTTGTAATTCTCTATGATTCAGACTGGAATCCACAAGTAGACCTCCAGGCTATGGTAAGATTCCAGAAGGAAATTTTGTTTTTCTTCTTTTTTTCACAGAACTTCGCTAGAAATGTGTACTTCCAAAATTAATTGGTGTTTTCCCATCTTAGCACAGGAGTAGGATTTGTAGGACCAATTTTCAGTTCAAGTGCAGCTTCCACCACGTGGAACCATTAGTTCTTCGTCACATTTGGGTTATACAGTGTTTTATGCAGTGGGAAATGCTCCGTGTGTGCTACACCTCTTAGTATTATTTAATGAAAATAGCCTACTTGATTAAGTAAAAATGAAATAAATCTAGGTTGTTAATCCCAAAACTATAAAGCTTTAAAGCTTTACTGTTGTGGGGAGTGGAGGTGAATGTGGTTTCACTGTTTTTCCTGAGATCTTGAAAATGAGATAAAGGAAAGTTGAATTTAACTTCTCAAAAACTGATTTTATGGTGATGGTAATGGAAGGATCCACAGTCATTAAAACTGCCACTGGTTTTTTGGGGTTTTTTTTGACAAACAAGGCCTTTCAGTGACAAGTCTTGGAAATCTCTTTAATTATTTCAGTTAACCTATAGGGTCTCAAGTACTTTAGCTAAAATTACTTCAAAAGAATGATGGAACTGGTGTCTAGAAGCTCAAGTGAGACAGTACCAGCTACCACTACAGGTGTACATTGAGAATACTGATTCTCACAGTGGTTCATGTTTTGCTAGTCAGGAGAGGCAGAGCAGAACTATTCAAGGCACAAGTGAAAGATTTTGAGAAAGGTGGATTTTAGTCAGCACAGAGATGATTTCTTCATGCTTTGATTTGACAGAATGTCAAGCTCAGGAGCATCGAAGTCTACTCCCCTGTGTGATTTAACAAAAAAACCCCAAACCTGCTATTTTTTAGCTATGTCAGATAGAGACAGACTCATTATCGATGTTATTGAAAAAAACCCCAAAACTTGCAATGTAGATAAAAGGTAGTATCTTGGGTAGCCATGGATAGCTGTAAACATTTCAGTAACCTGTGCTGTTCTGTTCTGTAAATTAGTCTGCTGGAAATAATGAAAATCTGAAGCCTAATTATGTAGTCTTGCTGGAAGACAAGTGCTGAATTTTTGTTACTGTTTTGGCCAGGATCGAGCGCACAGAATTGGCCAGACCAAGACTGTCAGGGTGTTCAGGTTTATTACAGACAATACTGTGGAGGAAAGGATAGTGGAACGTGCAGAAATGAAACTCCGCCTGGATTCCATAGTCATCCAGCAAGGCAAGTATATGAAGGCACTTCGTATCTAGGATGCGATTCCTGTCTTTTCCCATTGTAAACCATGGTGGAATCAGCCAGTAAGAACCAGTGGGAACGTTGCTTTTGCCTGAGCTGAACTCTGAAGAGACAGTGCAAAGGCCTCATCTACTTGAAAATTTATTTTACTGTAGGAGTAGGCATTTCCTCAGTAACTTTTTGCTTACCTCCCTAGTGATACATGCATAAAAGTGGATATAGTAGGATGTGGTTTTTTAAAGCACTCAGCTTCTCCTTTAAACTGGGGAAATGCATGGCTTTCATTTTTCTAATAGATGGAGAAAAGTAATGTAACCTTGATTAACTTGCTTGGAGTCAGTGATATATAGCTTGTATGTGGAAATATAAGGGGGAGAAAAATCATATATTGCTCCTTCCGTAACATAAACTCTTTAGTGAGTTGCTATCCTCAAGCATTTTTATCTTTAGGAAGATTGGTGGATCAAAACCTGAATAAACTTGGAAAGGATGAAATGCTGCAAATGATCAGACATGGAGCGACACATGTGTTTGCCTCAAAGGATAGTGAGATTACAGATGAAGATATTGATCACATTTTGGAAAGAGGGGCAAAGAAGGTGAGAAGGTTTGAAAAGGGGACGCCTACATCTAGATTTAAATGTGATGGCAAGATAGTGTGTCTCTGGATGATAACTTGGTTCCAAGCTGGAGAGAAAAGGGGTATTGCTATGGAGGGTTTTTGTGTTGCTCAGTCATGTTTGTTTTTTCTGATGTTGTCAATAAGATGTTTTATAGTCAAGTACCTTCTAGAATGGCTCCTCTTCTTTCTGGCAATGGGATGTTTTAAAATGAAGTACCTTTCAGAGTGGCTCCTTTCTGGGAATGAGGTGTTTAATAATGATGTGCCTTCCAAAATGGCTCCTGTTCTATCTGGGAATGAGATGTTAAATAATGAAGTACCATCCAAATGGCTACTGTTCTTTTCTGTATCCCCCGTCCAAGACTGCGGAAATGAACGAAAAACTTTCAAAGATGGGTGAAAGCTCCCTTAGGAATTTTACTATGGATACTGAATCTAGCGTGTATAATTTTGAAGGGGAAGACTACAGAGAAAAACAGAAGGTAATGTTTTAAGTTTCTTTTGGAGGAATGCACTAAATTGCATGTTTTAATCATACTTATTTAAGAGGTATTGGGTAAAACACAGTGTCATCTATAATAATAGTTTAAATAAAAACACTTATAATACTTATAATGAAGTAGATATAGATCTAATTTTATATAAAACTTGTAGCTGGTCTGATGATCTGGCAAGACTTAATTTTTGCTTTTTGGGGTGGTGGGTTTTGTTTTTTATAGTTGGCATTTACAGAGTGGATTGAACCACCTAAAAGAGAAAGAAAAGCCAATTATGCTGTGGATGCTTACTTCAGAGAGGCTCTTCGAGTCAGTGAACCAAAAGCACCCAAGGTGAGTTGACTAATTAAAAGAAATAAATTGTTTGAATATTCATGGTAAATGGCTAAAGCTGTAAGCAACAAATTGGTTTTAGTCATAAAAACTGCTCTGTTCACTCTTATAAAGTGGAGAGACTGTTGAAATTTAGAAAAAATTTCCAAAGGACTCATGACAAACTTCTGTGAGAAAAAAGTAAGAACAGGATGAAACTTCTAAGATGTTAGGAGGCTAAGATCAAGTTTTTTTTCTGGTTCTTATTAAGCAGCTGTAAATTTTCACGTGGAAGATTGATGCTTTAAACATGTGTGACTTTTTCCCCAGCCACTTCCTCCTCCTCCCAAAAGATCTCTCTTCCCCTTTTCTCACTGGTCTTTTACTTTTAGAATTCTTTGTGGTGGTTGGTGTCTCTTGCATGGTGTGACTTTCCCCCACACCCCCCCCCAAGGAAGCAGATTCTGGATGTGAAAAGGAGCCAAATGCAAACTTTGTGTTTCAGGCTCCACGGCCTCCAAAACAGCCAAATGTACAAGACTTCCAGTTCTTTCCTCCTCGCCTGTTTGAACTATTGGAAAAAGAGATACTCTACTACAGGAAAACAATTGGTTACAAGGTAACTGAAGAATTTCCTTGACCAGAGGGATGGAGCACCTCTCTTAAGATTAAAGGCTGAGAGTTGTGGTTGTTCAGTCTGGAGAGGAAAAGGCTCTGGGGTGACCTGATTGCAGCCTTTCAGTACATAAAGGGGGCTTACAGAAAAGCTAGAGAGGGGCTTTTGACAAGGGAATGGCTTTAAAGTGAGAGAGTGCGGGTTTAGGTTGGATATCGGGAAGAAATTCTTCACTGTGAGTGTGATGAGGCACTGGCACCATTTGCCCAGACAAGCTGTGGATATCCTATCCCTGGAAGTGTTCAAGGCCAGGTTGGATGAGGCTTTGAGCAGCCTGGTCTAAGTGGAAGGTGTCTCTGCCCATGGCAGGAGGTTGGAAATGAGGTGATCTTTAAGGTCCAGTCCCTTCTATGTGATTCTCTAAATTCCCACATTGGAACAGTTTACTGCAACAATAGGAGAATATGTACCTTTCCAACCTTTCACAATAATTCAAATCAAATAAAATAATATTCAGCTGAAGAAATTAATAGGTTGTATTAACAGAAAGGTGGCAATTAGCAATTATCTGTGAAAAATTAATTCAATTTTACAAAGTGCAAAACCTTTCAGGTACCTCGTAATCCTGATCTCCCAAATGCAACCCAAGCACAAAAGGAAGAGCAGCTTAAGATTGATGAGGCTGAACCTCTTAATGATGAAGAGCTAGAAGAAAAAGAGAAACTTCTAACTCAGGTATTGTTGGGTCTTCAGTGAGACTGAAATCAGCTGAAGCCTGTTTTGTGTTTCATGGCATTATGGGAAC
Organism: Picathartes gymnocephalus; assembly: GCA_013390045.1. Classification (NCBI taxonomy): domain Eukaryota; kingdom Metazoa; phylum Chordata; class Aves; order Passeriformes; family Picathartidae; genus Picathartes; species Picathartes gymnocephalus. Next base: position 105,523 of record WEKY01032253.1, read on the forward strand.
GTTTCTTGGTCACTGATTCACATATGCAATAGTTAACACATCTGCAAATTTTGGTTCTGACTGAAAGGAGTCTCTAGTATTAGGTTTGTCATAGGCCTGGATATGTTTGAGGAACGTGCACCAAGTTAGTGCACTTGGATTCTCCTGAATCTGGCATTGACTGTAGACTGTGATGTCTTTCCTTGGCTGTGGGACCTTGCAGACTGGCTGCAGAGCTGGGTGTGCTGCATTCCACATTATTTAATGCATATCTTCTGCCTCAGTTTTGCACCCATATGGAAGTGAATCCTGGAGTCAGAATGGTCAGTTTTTCTAAACTACATCTGGCATGGATAGTGCCCCTCTCTAAAAGACAGTGTGAGCTGAACAGGTATATAATTAGGAAGCATGTATATTTAAATAATTTAAAACAGGTGAATGCCTGATTTGCCTTATTTGGATATTGTATTTACATGTTGTATTTTGGCAGGGGATCGGAATTACAGGACAGGACTGTGTAGTAATGAGCTGGAACAGCTCACTGTGGAGACACCAGAATCACAGAGGTCAGGAATCAGTACAGCCCAGTAAGCTGTGGCTAAATCACAACATGGCTGGCAGAAATTGCTACTTCCAGCTACTTGTAAAAGTTATTGGTAATATGAAGTTAACCTACTTTGGCAGCTCATAACTTCAGCAGTGCTACTTGTGTCCCTGCTGTGTATCATCATCACAAGATAGCTTTAGTCCTTCTGAAGGAGAGTGAGCAGGTGCAATGGCTGAGGCTGTCTGTGAGGCACTTCGGAGGGGGCCTTTTTGACAAAGGTAAAGCTGTTATAGACACTGCTTGCTTCACTTGAGCTTTTTTTTTTTTTTTAGAAAGCAATCCCATGCAGAGACTATTAGGAGGAGGCATTAATTTATCAGCTGAAAACTTAACAGAAATTACTAGGTAACCGGAGAACTAGTGCTAATCATTATGCAGTATTTAAATGGAGAGACTACAGTGACAGTATAAAAATAGTTCTTCTACTAGATTAAACTGCAGAGAAAGAAAAGGTTTAACACTGTGGAATGATGGAAGTGTTACAGGCGATTTAAAGAAACCTGTTGAATCAAATTTGGAGATGGACAAATCCTGAACCTCTTGCAATGTTTCCTCTTGATTGCTGTACAGGGCTTCACTAACTGGAATAAGAGAGATTTCAACCAGTTCATCAAAGCCAATGAGAAGTGGGGCCGTGATGACATTGAAAATATAGCACGAGAAGTTGAAGGAAAAACCCCAGAGGAAGTCATTGAGTATTCAGGTAACTTAATTCTGTACTCAGCTCTGAGAGTATCTAATTGAGCTGCCTGTGACCATGGTAACATCTTACTGCTGAGAATTTCTTACACTGCTGTGTAAGATTTTTGGAGTAGAATTATATTGATGGGTTTTGGATCTGCTGATCTGGCTTTACCATCTTTAATGCCTGCATACTTAAGGTTGTACTAAAATGTACATGTAAACTCATCTGAACCACTTCATTATATCCTAAATCTAACTGGGTAGCACTGTCTTCAGTTCTTGTTAATTTTGCAAAAGAAAGTGCTGAGAAACACTGCATAGCTGGAGAGATTTCCCTTTTCCTTGTATTCACTAACCAGTAGCTAACCTTTACCTCCTCCTCGAGAGCAGAACACAGTAAACACATCATGATTTGAACATAGAGTGACCACTGGTTTTTGTAACCTGAGTCTACTTGGCTACTTACCTCTTGTGTTGAAGAACTGTTTTCCGCTGTAGTGTAGCTACAAAGTCCTGGCACTACATCTCTAAAGGTATAGAACAACTTGAAAGTGTGACAAATTCTTCTAAAAAAACCCCTTATTTAAACACCTAATTGTCGTTTAGGCACTTGCTTGTCTTTGGGCACTCAGTTGCCCTCTCGGTAAAACTGTGTTCTGTTACATCAGTTTCCATTTGAAGAAGCTTTTTTTCCTATGAGGAGACTGACACACAGAAGTCTTTCTGGCCTGTACTGCACCTCATTTAAACTGAAGATTCCTATATCCCCCCACTTCACAATCGTATTTGTAATACTGCAGCACATGGTAGCCAGAAGGGCAGGTTCCTTACCAGCTAAAGGCATGGCTGTTATTACACAGCAGTAAAGCGCTGGTAAAAGGAACAGCTAACATCTTTTTTTAAGGTAAAACCTCTGAATTTTACAATGCGTGGTAAGAAACTAACCAGTTGTTCTTTTCTTAGCTGTGTTCTGGGAAAGATGCAATGAACTCCAAGACATAGAGAAAATCATGGCTCAGATTGAAAGAGGAGAAGCCAGAATTCAGAGACGAATTAGCATAAAAAAGGCTCTCGATACAAAGGTGAGTTTGCTCAGTTTCCTGCTTTGTTTCCTGGTGCCAGTGAGGGGAGATGCAGGACCCATGTCTGGCCAGTGCCGCTGATGTATAAAAACATCTTGGGCATGACGTTGGCCTCTTGGCATAATGCTGAGCAAGTGCTTCCTATGGCTTTTCCATCCCTCAGAAGTGCTCAGATGACAGCCTTAGCTATGGCCTGCCCTGGTGTGTGGGTAATACAGCACCGCAGTTCAGAGTGCTGTGTAACAAACTCCACACAGTACTGGGTTTGGGAAGGAGCATAATTCCTTTTGGACACAAGTAACTGAAAATAGGAGAGAGAGAGAGGGATGGAGATGAAGAGAGGAAGAGAGAAATTGAGAGGGAGAGAGATGAAGAGGGATGGAGAGTGAGAGAGAGATGGAGGGAGAGAGGTAGTGGAGAGAGAGGGAGACAGGAGGGGAGAGATGGAGAGAGGTAGAAACAGGTAGAGGTAGTGGAAGATAGGTAGAGATAAGTAGAGAGAGATAGGTAGAGAGAGCAGGAGATAGAGGGAGTTAGATGAGAGAAAGACACCTGTTTAGAGCACTCAAAAAGAAAGACTTACCCAACAGAGGAGGCTTTTGTTCCTGTCTGTGTTTCACCAGGCAGTATTTAGTAGTGAAGAGATTTGTAGTAAATTAAGACATTTTATCAGAATTTTCTCCCCACTTTCTCCACTTCAGGCTTGCTGAGTTAGTTCTCTTCTAGGGAAGAAAAGTGTTGGACTCAATAAACCAGAATGCAGCTGAACCATGTGCTAACTCTCATGTACTTTTTTACTCTTACTCTGGTTTTACCAGTTCCTGAGGATTTATGTTAAAAAGAATGGCTCCCATTTGACCAATCTTGCCTGTTATCAAATGTAGTGAAAGTCTGCCATTAGTCTAAAGATTACAAAGCTGTCTATTGTCTAAACTAGAATTTGACAGTTTAGATACCTTTGATAAATGCACTGTCCTGAACCTACAGTCCTTTTCGTGTGGTGACTTAGCATGGGCCATCCTTAAAGATCTAGTTTTCTGTCTTCATGTAACTTATTACTTTCATACAAAAGACTTCTGTGCTAATTCTGACCTATTTCTTAGCTGTATGTGGTCTTATTTGTTTTGTTCAGATTGGGAGATATAAAGCCCCTTTCCACCAACTAAGAATATCCTATGGTACTAATAAAGGGAAGAATTACACTGAAGAGGAGGATCGCTTCCTAATCTGTATGCTTCACAAACTAGGATTTGATAAAGAAAATGTCTATGATGAATTAAGGCAATGTATCCGAAACTCACCGCAATTCAGATTTGACTGGTTTCTCAAGTCCAGAACTGCAATGGTATATAAATACATTATTGCTCTTTTTTGTTCATGAATGGCTATCACAATACTAAATTAATTAAATTGCTGCTGAAATACTGAGGTAGGTGTGTGGGAAAAAGGCTTTACCTTTTTATAACTTGCCAACAACTGTGCGGGTGTCAAATGCAGCAATGGCAAATGGGAGGAGAAGTTCAAAAATCTAAGGTACCCTTTTCCAATTTGAGTTAAATACAAATGTGTTTTACAAAGCAAACATCATCTGTGATCAAATCCATTCCTGTGAAGCTAGCCAGCCAGTAAGTATCAAGAAACATTTCATTCCTTGTTACTCTGACAAGATCCAGTGGAACACTTACCTACTCACCAGCACTTTCAATATTCTAAGAGGATTTTTACATTAATTGGCTGTCTAAGGTACTGACTGAATATGTTGTGTAATGCAGGAGCTGCAACGGCGGTGTAATACTTTAATCACTCTCATTGAAAGAGAAAACATGGAACTGGAAGAAAAGGAAAAGGCAGAAAAGAAGAAACGTGGACCAAAACCATCTTCGGTAAGATTTAAAAGGCATTTCTTGAAAACAGTGTTTTACCAAGTGTCTAACACAAGTGATATCTAAAGTTATTTGAAACCAACAACTTAGCAGTGTTAAAAGCTGCCTAAAGTTCACATCGGTGTTCAGCTAGAATAGTTGAGGATGTCAAATAAAGGAAAATAAGTGTAGCTCACATGCTTTGGAGCAGATAAACTTGTTATGTTTTGGATCACTGGGTTGGTATATTGTATTGATTTACCCTGGTAAGTACACCAGGGATGTATTTGGCATTTTGATTTATATAATCTGCTAAATCATCCACAAATCTATTTACAAATGGGCCTCTAGAGCTAGATTTGGGAAAACAGCACATATGCTTGACAGCTCTCTTTGCTGACTAAATACAAAGTATTGCTAATATGCAGGCCTGTTTTGTAACTAAAATACCACCTTTACTCATTTTCTTATCTCCATTTGTTCAGGTTGTTGCCTAGAGCTGTTGTAGCAAAAACGTAGAAGCACAACTTACTTGGCAGATGAGCAGAAATCAGTAAGGTTGATTAGTGATGGATTATTGAGTTTCTTAGACCTGTTCACAGAACATTTAAGTGGGTATTTAGAAGTACCTTTTCATAATAGGAAGCTTTATAACATCCTTATTTGCTTTTAGACACTTTTTACCTCTCTGAAATCATGCTCTTCCATATTTGGAGAAAGACAAACAACAGCAAAGGTGTGCATATTTACCATATGCCACATTTACAATTTATTACATTTTAAGGTTGCCAGGGTGTCAATCTTCTCCATCTGCTTTGTTTTGAAACACATTGTTTGCTTACAACCTTTTTGTATCACAATAACTCATTATCAAATCTTGCCTTGCAGGCACAGAAGCGCAAAATGGATGGCACTCCTGATGGGCGTGGGAGAAAAAAAAAGTTAAAGCTGTGAATGCAGAATTTTTTTAATCTCTAAATTTAAGAAGTAGTTCTTTAATTTACGGGTCTTCATAAGATGTACTGTATAATGCTTAACTATTTTAAAGAACATTGGGTTCATCTGTTTATTGAACTAGAACATAGTACTTAATTGTAGTTTCACTTTTTTAAATGCAACAGCTGTGCTGAATTTTTTTTACCATTAACACTTGAAGTAATAAATTGTCTTCATTTATTAATAAGGCTTCTTGTGACCTTTTTTTAATTAATGTTTCCACTTAATACATACTTATTTAGTCATCCCCCAGCTTGTTTCCTCTTAGGGTGTTGTGAACATTATGATAAATAGAACTGTTTAGTGGTGTGTTCTTGGTACAAGCCACCACTCAAATTTCATTTCTGGAAATATTGTGGCTCTGACTTTACCTTCACTAAATTTAATTTTACTATGCCAATATGCTCAGTTTTTTGAAATGTGTGGAAAGGCTGGTTATTTCCTTTAAGAATAATGATTGGAACAAAACTGTTAACACTTTCTGCTTAAAATCTGAGCCAGAAGAAAGGTTGGTGAGTCCTGCTGAGGTGTGCACTTCATTAGAATGGCCTAAGCATGGCAGAATTGGGTCTGCTGGCAAACAACTGTGAAGTTAGAACAGGAAACATGACAATTTGGGAAATAATCCCCTTCTCTCACATACTCAGCTGTGATAAATGCAGCGATGGTTGTGACTGGAGTGAAAGGAACTGGTGCTGACTCCAGCTGTGCACAGCTGTAATTAGCAACCCTCACTCTGCCCTGAGCCAGTCAGTGCCATGCACGAGTGATCCCTACATTGTCCTTTGCTGGTGCTGTACCTGGCATCTGCTGGCTGAGATGCCATCATCTAATGTAACATAATTTTGGAATTTACTAGGAAAACGAACAAACCAAAATGGAGCAAAGGCTCATAAGCTCTGCTCAGTTTTCACCTGTTAAGAGCACGTATCTAAAGGCAGCAGTTCTGTGTAAACAGAAATGATGAAAAGTCAGCTTTGCTGAGGAGTCCCAGATGCAGATTTCCTGTACAGCAGCACAATTCCTACTGGCACAGGACATGAGTTTCTATTTGCCTGCGACCGATTTGCAAACACACTGCTGAGAACAGACTCCCTAACCACACTTGGCTCTTGAAAAAGTCCAACATGATAATGTGTAGCAATGTTAACAGCCAGGCCACAGCAGGTCACGGGTTGAATTGTCCTGGCAGCCTCAAAGAAACCAGTTTAACTGCTTAACCTTAGCATACCCGAAAGGAAAATGTTTTGATGCTGAAGCCTTCCTTTGAAAGCGTCCATTTTCACCACAAAGGTCCAACCAAATACCATCAAAAAACCCCAAGCCAAAACAAACCATGAGCATTTGTTTTAAACTATCTAAATAAAGACTTTTTAGAGCAAGTAGAAGGGAAAGATTTATTAAGTAGCTAAGCAGCACTTCATTTGTAATGACTGCCAAATGTCCACATGAAGTAAATGAAAGGAATTAATCTCCCACCTGGCATCCTACAACTTAGGTAACATCAATTTTCTTTCAATAATTTAGTAAAATAAGAAAAATATTTTCCTTGTATATTACTCAAGTGTTTCCCCAGTGTCATCTGGAAAAAATAAGCTGCCTTTTTCTAAGTATTTGCCTTTGATGTTATTATCAAGCAAACAAATGGGCTATTATTGTACAATAGGGGAAAGCAGTCATTATTATTGTTCTGAAGTGCTAGAATCTGTTTGTTTGAAAGCACTTTAAAGCATTGACATATTTTTCCAGCGTGGCTTTACAATACAGTTTTAATTCTTACTGACCACGTGCCATGCTGTCCTTGCACACAACTGCAATTACAGCCTTACCTGTGAGAGTCTCCTGTCCTTATGTCTGGGGTCCTTATTAAAATTTGAGACAACACTGTCTGCCACCTTAAAAAATACACCCAAACACATAGAAAGCCCCAACAAACCAGAAACCCTCCTCGTGCACCTGTATTATAAACTGGAAAACCAAGTATCAGATTGAGCTGGACAGAGGTCCCAAGTCTGCTGTGAAATACATCTTAAGTTAATGGCAGAAAGAGGCACTTGGAGAAAGGATTAATCTCCTTAAGGCAGACTGCTAAAGTAAAGCAGATAAAATATGTTCTAAGACAGCTTATTTCTCCTTAATGAATGCAGAAAGGCTATTGCATTTATCTAACAAAACATGGGTCTCATTCAGGCAAAAACTCCACTTAAGGAGATCCAAAAGAGACTAGGGGAATTTGAATTAATCTATTTTAACACAGGAGGCATGGTTCTCTCCTTTTATTTCATATCATATACACACCAATCACTTTTAAGTTGCAAGAAAATCAAATCTAATTCCTTAGGTTTTTTCCTATGCAAAAAGGCCCTCAGGATCTAAAAATGCCTGCTACCATCCCATGCATGCTCTGTCTACCGACCAGGATCTTGAATTTGGGTGAGTCAGACAGGCATCCATCCCAGATATCCATCCCTGTTCCTGGCTGTCTTGCTGTATTTGGCACTGCCCCAGGGCAAAGAAACACCTCACTGTTGCAGCTGAAGGAGTCACAGAGATTCTGAACTGGATCACTCACCCATAGGTTTCCGATCCTGGTAAAGCAGATTAACACCTTTTACATTACGCCAGTCAATCTATAATTATTGAACCAAGCTGTTGTTCTCAAAAACTCTCAGGAGAGGAACTACCTAACTTTGAGTGTATTTCTTTTTGTATGTAAAGAGTGTGTTCCATGACTATCACTACTCGTTTATCATGGGTTTTAGTCTTATTTTCTGTTACGATTCGTCCTGAATTGCGGCTCTTACAGTACAGTTCTTTTTCAGAAAGTTCTCCCTTCTCTTCACTAGAGGGCAGCCCATAACCAACCATAAAGGCAACTACCAGCCTGATAACATTACAGCAAGCAAAATAAAGTTCTTGACAGGACAGCTAAGTTTGAGACTGATAAATCAGGGACCAATTAAAACCAAAATTATTTCTGGTCCAATACTGCTGTTACCAGAAGTTTCCCTGGAACCTGATAACAGATCCCATCAGTGAGTGAGTTCAGTGGGTGTGAGCACCTGCCCCGAGCCAGAATTCAGAACAAAATCAAGAATGATTCTCAGTTTTAGATGAGTTATTCTGCATCCAGTCTGCAAATCAGAATAGCTGCATGACCAGGTCAAGGAGCCTCGGTGTATGAGTGTTTGATTCCTGTGTTTCTGACTGGAATAACCTAAGCAATGAAGGTTGCTTTCAGGAAAATAATTTATTAAAACAGTAGTTATTTTGTATTCCCCAAATGAAAACTTAAGAAAAAAGAAGAATGTAATGCTATTTAAAATGTGTAAAGACAACAGAATTTAAGTTGCAGATTTCTTGTTTTAGAAAATTAACTCTTTAGAGAAATATTAGCTCTTTAGAAGTATTCTGTAAAATTCTTCTGTGATCTGTTTTCACACAAAAAAGGTAACCAAATAACAACTGGTCTCGAAGCCATAAGCTGCCAGCTCATTAATTATCTTATTTTTTTCCAGCAAAATTAGACCTTATGTTCCAAGCAGTATGCTTTGTTGTAAAAGATTATAACATCTAATTTCAGAAAATTTTCATTGCTTACAGGTAATGGACAAGGTGTACACAAGAAATAGACGAGAAAAAAGTTGCTCACATCAAGAATTAAAACTCTCTTCCACTTGTCTGGTTATTTTCCCAAAATTTGCAAAAAAAAAAAAAA